>BMAO01029358.1:0-48738 GCA_019973975.1 Trichonephila clavata
ATTTATTATAACTTTTGTTATTACAAGTTTATTTTTATTTTATGTGTTTATAAACAGTTTACGGAATTACTAGTTATATTTGATACTATATTTATTTATGGTTCTTAGTGAACTTTTTGTATAATTCTTAATGAACAACATATACTTTTGTAATAAGTATTCTTAGTATATGTATTATGATTACTATTATTACATAACAACTTCTCAGATATTTTGTGTGTATAAACTATTTTCTCTTTTAATCATGGTGCTCTTTTGAAGTGTAACAATATAGTTTTATCCATTCGCTTTAACCCTAATTTAACACATTGTTCTAATTATATGTTTTCAGATTAGATAGGATTGTTAAATGTTATTTATCATTACATTAAAAGTTAATTTCAAGAGATTATAAGTAAAGACAAATATTTCTTTAGCTTTGACAATTATTTTTTTCCCATTATTCAATTTTCATCATTTGAAAAAGTAAGATAAATGGGCAAATTATTATTACTATTTATTTCTGAATAATATATGTTAACATTGTTATCCATCATATATATAGTATATATATAAGTTCATAATTTTCTTTTTATTTTTATTTTTCAATGAAATCTAATTTGGATTAAATTGTTTTTTCTTTAATGCATATATATTGTTAATAATTATATAATTTATTGTTTTATAACTTGATTAAAGTTATGTGTTGCAAACTAGATTAGGATGATAAAATTATTGTTACTTTTCAATAATTCTTAAAAGTTGGGCAACACTATTTATTTGATTATATAATAATGATTCTAAACCACATGAAACATTTTTGAAAATTACTTTTTATTTCATTTTTACCTTCCACAAATTTTTGATTTGCAAATTAAAATGCAACGTTATATATATATTTTTTAAAATTACAATAATATAATAGGGGTGGAGAGGTGATATTCGCGAAAATCAAAATAATTTTTAGAAACACATGCTTAAATTTAATTTAATTATTCTCTTTGTTACAAATGTATTAATGTAAACTAATTGAGTCTTATAAATTACGTAATTTTAAATATATGTGTGTATTTATCAGTGACATGAACTTATCTAAGAAATCAATTTAAAGCTGTAAAAAAAGTATAAAGTTTACTTCACATAAAGCCAGTTACATAAAAAAAAATAGGGTTTGTTAATACGTAAGTTTCTAATTAATATCGAGGATTGTCCTTTGGTGAATATATAACTTTTATTCTCCTTACAAGTCGCATAATTGATATTTTTTCATGATAAAATACTCTTATAATACCTCCTTTGAATTTATATTATATGATATTATGTATCATCCCACAAAAATTCATCAAATAGTTAATATAGTTCCAGGGAAGTCCGGTTTTATTTATAGAGATATAATTTTGGGGATGAGTTTGTAATATAATTTGTGAATCCTATAAAAATATATGTGTTAAAATAGACGTTTAAACTCTATATTTTAAAAAATCGCTTGAGTTTTATTATTTTTATTAGTTCTGTATAAATCAATTATTACAGTTAGTTAATACGAAATGTTTTGATTAATAATTAAGATTTTTCATTTAATGAAAATTAATTTACTTTCTGCTAAAAAAAGGCTCATAAGATTGTTTGTTTTTTAAAAATGATTTACAAGCATACTATTTAAATTTTTCAGATAATTGAAATAGTCCAGTAATAGAACTTTAAAAAAAGATACATTGTATTATCTGACTTTCTAAGTAATAATCGCCTGCAAAAGTTTGAAGACGTTAATTTAGAAAGGCATATCTATAAAATTTAAATAATAAGAATATACTCTTCATTCGATAGGTTATAGAATAAATCAAATTTGAAAATAGTGTTTTAAAAAAATTATAAATTAATTCTGTAGCAAGGGTATATTGAACCACCATTTGCGTTGTTATGAGAGGAAAATTTTCAAATCAACAAGTTTCATTTAATTCGATTCAAATTCTGATATATTCACCAATAACTAATATGACGAAGTTAGCTCTTAATAATAATAATAATCCATTCTGCTTAACGTGAGTAGAAGAAAGACTCACAGGTTATCGGAACTCGATTGTGATAATAAAGCTCCGAGTCACATATGACAAAATACATTGATATTTAATAAGGTAATTACACAGACATAGCTTAAGAGTAGAATAATAATGGCGATATTTTACAACTTTTTTCCTCTGCGAACCGCTCCATCTAACTTTAAATAGTAATATTTATTTCCACGTACAATGAATGTTCCTTTACATAAAGAGGTTTAAAAAAATAAATAATTAAAATAATTTCCGCTTGAGAATAATTTGAAATACCCGAAAAAAAATCGTTTCAGGGAAACAAATGACTTTTTTTTTATTTATCCACAGTTTTTATATAAATAATCCTATTTATTTTAATATACACTGAAAATCGTTTAACAGGAAACTGAGAGCACTGAAATATTTCTTCGTGTCAAAGGGTATTGAAAAAAAAAAAATTTATATTCAACAAACATAAGTTTATTAGAGTACATTTTATTTACATAGATATGTGTAAATACATGTATTTAATAAAAACCTTTCAAAATTTATATAATTTGTTCTATTTTTTTAATTATTGTTGGTAGTCAAAACCAAAATCTTTAAACATTTTCAGCTTGTTTGTTTTATTTTTGATCAACATACTTATATATATATATATATATATATATATAAGCAGCTCTATCTTTATTTTAAGCAAAGTAGCAGTTTACCCTGAGCAATTTGCCATTGTGCTTACAAAAAAAATGAAGCGAGCCTTACAATAGTCTCGCATGATGTGTAACATCTGACATGTTATTGTGGTAAATATGCAATAGTAACTCGAATTCTGGAAAAAAAAGGAATCGGCTATAATTGGAAATAATTTTCTATCGAATAATTACATCCTTAATACAAATTTTAATTAACACAAGGAGTACTGCAATTTTTGATCAAAAATACTTATTCTTGTTCAATCTGGGAATGAGTGGAGACTGTGAGTGAGTGAGTGAATATTAACGTCGCACACGCTACACGAGGGCTTTTGGCAACGGACCACGTAATTTTGAACCATGGTTTAGCGACGAGGACGACGCATGAGCTGGCACCAATTCTCCTAACTACCCATTCTAGGCTATCACGACCACGAAGAGCGGATACACTAAAGACTTATGACAATTAAAGTATGACACATATACTTGTGATTTCAAAGTATTTAAAAACCATTGAAAAACAGCGTCAATAATAGTGCCACTGTTAGTTGTCGAAGCATTTCAACTTGTGTCCATTTATTCAATGATAAATTAATCCTAAATGCGTCATTTTTTACAATCTGGAATACCCATTGTCATCTTACCAGTGCGTAGATACGTTCTGGTTTGCAAAATGTTGGATCAGCCAATTGAAGGAAATCTGGGAGAGCGAAATTTGAAATATTTAATGTGAAAAGAAGATGGTTAGTCAATGATATTTTTCACTAAAAAGAGGTCAATATTCTCTCTGAAACTTGCATCAGTATAATACACAAAAGTACACTTTTTGAATCGAAGAGTTTGTGAGAAATTATTTAAACTGATGAGAAACTTCTAAATCAATTCTCAGCTGTTTTGGTAAAATGGAGCAATGAATAATGCATATTTTCACAGATCTGACAAGAGAATTTAGAAAAACATACTTTATATTTAAGTTTAACGGCTAGAAGAGTGCTTATCAAATTTTCCATATTTGTGATCTAACTTTCAGTCATAATTTTAGAGCCCCCCTTCATACTACATTAATATATTGAATGCAATTATTATGTACTTCGATGCTATAGCTACAATGCGACCTTACTATTATAAACTATACAAAATATGAATATATGTATTATATTTTAGATTTAACAAGTCCATGTAAATCACTAGTAATTACTAAACTTGGTTTTAATTTAGTATTGATAAATCAATGATTAAATAGTTTTTGCGCACTGATGCATATATTAGTATCTTATATCAGTGTGAATATGTATTTTATTTTTTATTATGTCAGAATGCATTTTGTTTTGCTCCCTTTCGGTAAATTGATAGTTATTTAAATCTTTTTTTTTACTTCTCGATGTACTTGCCTGTAGGGTTGTCATGCCACCCATGAGGGGCACGCCCCACAGTTTAGAAACGCTGTGCTAGAGTATATATTTTTTCACATGCACGAGTCTTATTTTTATTTCCATTTTCGAAAAAACTAGACAATTGGTAACTTAATCTTTTAGTCGCCAAATCTGGAAATGAGATCTAGTATTGGTCGCCAAATCTGCAAATGGTATATGGAATTAATCGCCATATCTTGAAATGATATATGGAATTAGTCGCCAAATCTGGAAACGGTATAATGAATTAGTCGCCAAATCTGAAAATCCTTATTCCTGAGGATTCTGATCAAGACAATGGAATAAAATTATGAATTTATTGTATTGTCATCGATCCTTGACAAGTGTGCGGAATTTGGAATCAATCAGACCTCATAAAGTGGGTAAAAATTGAGTTCAAAGATTCCGTTACATACAAGTGAAACTTATAAATGCGCGTTAAAAAGGCCTGTGGCTTGATGGCTACTAGAGTTGGACTTCGATGCGAGGGTAGCGAAGAAACTACACCAAGCGCGCTCATTGGTCTTAATCAAATAGCGCGTGCTCTCCCACTTCCTGTTACACATTTCAGTCCCTTTTTTCACGAAATCACTCCTTCAACAATCCAGCAACCGATAAGAAAGATGTTACACATCAAAAATCCTCTACAATAAAAGAGAAAAAATATAATTCGAACCAAACTCACTGATGTTTACTCATGTACTCGCACTGTTACTAATGTTCTCGTCACCGTATTTCAAAACCAATTGTTGAGAGATGAGATGGTTTTGTGGGGCGTTTGTAGGGGTGGAAAGAGAGAAAGTGAGATAAACGTAACTGGCTCGTGACACAGGCTACTTCGAGACTTTTTCAAAGCCAAGTTAGCCTATTTTCTATACTAAACGTGTAAAACCACTTCTCTTTCAATTCACGGTCCTTTCAAATTTTGCCTGCGTGGCTGGTGTTTTCAGGATATAGTTTATTCGAAGAAAATAAATCTTTTCGTATTAAGAGGTCTCAGGGGTGTTAACTTTCTCTAGAGGGCTGAAAATATATAAGCATTATAAAAATACATATAACTCTTTGAAATTAACATTAAATAATTCGAATCTTTTACACATTATTTATAAATGAATAAGGCTTCAGAAAACTGTAAAATGTTTGAAATATAATTATAATTTTAAAAATTATAAGCATATGAGTATAAGAAATATTTCTATAAGAAATATTTACTTAGTTTTACGTTGCACATACTATATTTTCAGTAGTAGCTTTAATGACTAGCAATAAATAGATTTATAAAGTTAAATGTACCCTCATTATACACCATAATAATTTTCAATAAATAGAATAATAAATCTTTTTTTTTTAAAAAATAAAATATTATTATATTTTCAAATTTTTTTTGTAAAAAATTTCAGTATGTTTCAAATATTTTGAAATGGAAAAGATATATGTTATTCTTAAATAAAGGTTTAAAGAGTATGATACATTTAAAATTCTATAAAGTTTTATACATCAAAGGCTACTATTTAGAAAATAGCATGCGCGACGCAAGCATTACTTAATATTTATTACAAAATTATTTCTTATTTGTATATGCTTGTAATTTTTAAAATTATGATTATATTTCAAACATTTAGCATTTTTTTGAAACCATAATCCTTTGTAAATAATATGTGAAAGATTCGAATTATTTAATTTAAATTTAAATGAAGTATACCTGTTTGAAAATTGTTTATATTTTCACCCCTCGAGGGAAAATTAACACCCCTGAGACCGATTTTCGTTTCGTGTGAAGAGAAAAGAAATGCTTGAAAATACATAGTATTTTGTCGGGACCTTTGTATAACTTTGTGCTGTCTAATATTTCGTTTTAAGCGTTTTCGCGTTAGCCGTTATGCACTGTACATCATTTAACGACATTTAACTTCTGTATTGCATAAAAATAATGAGTAAGTAAAACATGTGAATTTTATTTATATGAATAGATTCATTATATTTTGTAAAACAAAATTTTTATATTTGATTCATAGGATTGTTAAGGATTTTTGTATGAAATCTGTATCAAAGTTTTTTTTTAATGAACTTCTGTTCCTATTTGCATTGATGCTGTATGCATCTGTGTGTTTCTCGTGTGTGTTTGAGTGTGTGTGTGTGTTTGTGCGCGTGCGTGCGTGTGCGTTTTTGCTTAAATATGGATCATTATTATTGTGCTCGAGTTTTATAATCTACTAACTAATCCATAATAATTCCTATATTCCGTTATATTCCAAAATATGTAAATGTTTGTAAATATTTTTAAAGTGTTGTTGTGCAAGAAATATTTCGGCCGCGGTGGACCAGTGGTCTAGGCATCGGATAATGGCTAGCATGTCATGAGTTCGATCCTAGTACCACTAAAGTCCCGCCATGTAGGGGAGCGATGCACGTTAAATCTTTCGAGAGCTCAAACGTCCTCCCGTTGGTGTCGTGTGGTAGTTAGGAGAGGGAGGTGCCAGCTCAGGCGTCGTCCGCGTCACTTGACCATGGTTCAAAATTATGCGGACCGTCGCCAAAAGCCCTCGTGTTGTTAATCAGTGCGACGTTAATATTCTTTCACTCATTCACGCAATAAATATTTATCCAAAATTAAATTAAAAATAGCAATGTTTAAGCCAAGCAAATGTTTCTAAACAATATAAACAAATAAAATCATTAATATCATTAAAAACCTACATACCATTCTAAGGATATTACTGAAATAAACAGAACCACAAAGAGAAAACACTATCTTGTGGTATCCGACTACCCTAAAATTGTGAATTTTGACAAATATTGCAAATTATTTTATGATTTTATTTTACATGCCATCATCTTATTAGCTTCAGAAAAATACCAAGTTTATTATTTTCCGTTCACTAGAACAAAAACTATAAGTGTTTTAGTAAGAGAAGATGCCATTACTTTTTAAGCATCTTATTATATACTTTAAAACGCGTTTTACTTGAAATTTGTTTTTCAAATGTTCAAACGGAGCCCACGATTGCTCAAAAAATTTTGAAAATAATTAACTAAAAATTTGTGTATGTTCTGTATAATAGTAGAAATGTTTTAATCTTCAGATTTATTAATCATCGTTTTTATTAGAAAATTTACAGTTCCTTATGTGAACATAATCACTTTTTTTAAGCAATTCCATATAATAACTAAGATAAAGTGCTCTAGCTTTTGTAAAAAACAAAATATCTCTTATCCTGAAGGTTATTTCAAAAATGAATAACATAATAGCACATCAGAATTAAAAGAATTAAAGTCTGTTCGTAAACTGCTGTTACAGAATAGGCTCCGTTTATGTTATTTCTTGTAAACTTTTACCAATTTTTTCCCATTTTATTAATAATAATTCAATGTTCTCTTCTTAATTTTAACATATTTTCTTAAAATGTGCTAAGCAAATCTAAAAAAACCACAAAAAATATTCCCCATACCTCTATTTTTTTTAAAAAAAGCTGTCGCATATAGTCGGATTACTTAATATTAAAACACACAGTTATAAATCTAAGTGTTTTCAAAATTTTTTCCTCATTTCTCATGAGGGCCAAGGTCTACTGTTCCCATCTTAATGTACCTGACCATTCGACCCTGAGGTGCATGAGCAGATCCCCCGTTTAGAGAGTCAATCTGAAGCGAAAACCCCAGTGTTTAGTCCCCAAACAAACTTGGTACTCATTCATCGACCCACTGGAGGGAGGAAAGGCTGAGTCGATCTTGCACCCCCCCCCCCAAGGATTGAACCCGGGATCTGTAATGTGGAAGCGTATTTTCAAAATTACCGAAAAATTTTATATAAAAAAAATCAATAAATTCAAGCTAGTTTCTCAAATTACAATAGCATATATTTCAGTTTATTTAGTGCGCAACACATATTTCAAAATCTAAAAGAAGTAATATACTTTTTTTTTCCAAAATGAAAGAGTGCTAATCAATGTATACTCCTTTTTGTCCATAATTATTAAAGATAGTCCTTAGCTACGTATGTGTTTTTCAGTTAGATGTATTTGTATAGTAAATGTGTTCTATGTGGTCTTGTCCTTTTTCTAAGATTCTCCAAATGTTGTTCCGCCATATCAAAATTGAACTGCTAAGATTTTACATCAGACGTACATTTACTCATTCAAATAATGAAATATTATTCTTGGACCAAGTTTTAATTCTTGTTTATTACACATCTAGAAATGCTCAATTTATTAAAATATTTCTCTTTTTTGCATATATAGTTATAAAATAATGTAAAGTTTCATGCTTTTAGACACTTAAATTAGAGATGAATAAAAGTTACGTCAAAGTGATCTGGAAATAATACTAAACATCATTTGAATGCATTCATAAAAGACCATAAAAAAAAAACTGATGCAGATTATAATTTAACTTTACTGGGACTAAGAAAAACTCAATTTAAATAACAGATGCGGATAGTCATTTAAAATCTGAAAATGTATCCAGAATCTTAGAATTTAAAAAAAATTCACACTACTCATACAATTTATATTCATTGTTCGACAACATTCGATACGTCTAGTTTATTTGGGGAAAAAATCTATATGTATCAGGAAATAAACATGTTATTTCTTCATTTGATCATTTTTTCTCTGAAAAATCATCCTATTCAACCTTTAACCTTCATCTTTGTCGAAAATACCAATATAAACAACAAAACTCAAGTCATTCTGAAGTTACGAGTTTTTACATAAAAGCAATGACCTCTATGTTTTACCCTGAAAAGCTATTTTTAAGATTTTAAAAGCCCTACTTTCGAATGCAAATGAGGAAATACATATCGTAAAACGTTTTAGGAAATACATGCACATATTTTTGTTTCTAGGAGAAAAAATGAAGTTTCTGGTAATCGACAGTAAAATATCTTACAGAGATCAAAATTTGTGAGAAGAAACAATCTTTTATATATATTATGTATTTAGTCCTCGAAAATATAATTTTCACTTAAACGATTAATTTTCACATAACGGTAAGTTAATTTTAAGCAAACCAAATCATATGTTCATATTAAGGTATTTTTATGTGTTTCCTAGCAAGGTACATTCTAAGAATAAAAGGTGTAGAAAATTACAATGAATTTCGAAACAGTTTCAACTTGTATAAATACATTTATAAGTTAAATTTTCCTTCCGATTTGTCACTGCAAATTTAAATAAAAGTATCCAGCTATTCTATGATCAAACAAATGAATATTGCAGACACGAGAAAAATGTTTTTCAAAAAGTGGTAATAAAAGAAATTTATGATATGACCTAACATTTTTTCAAAAAAAAAATTATTATATAGATGTACTGTCATATAAGTTGATCATCTTTTTGACCTAATATTACCCAATATGAATATATATTTAGGAAAAGTTTAGAGAATATAAGTTTACACTAAAACACTCGTCAATGGGGTTGATAATGCGGAAGAAGATAATTTACAAGATATACAGCATAAAAGAATTCAATTTTGAATCTTGAATATACGAATTCTGACATTGGAAATACTCTGTATTTATATTACGTTAAACAAAACAACTAAAATATTTTTCATTTACAATTATTATTGTTTGAAAATTTTCAAATCCCTTTTATTGAATTAAATTATGATGTTATTTTAAGAGATATTCTTCCACATATAAAAGTATTTCTAAAGAAAGGTAAATGTTGTCATTATATTTAAATACATTAAGAACTTAAATGGATTTGTAATTTGAATCTCATTTCTTTACATTCTACGTTACTAAAGTTCGTCAATGATATACGATCGTACGAATTTTCTTAAGGCACGGTCTCTAAATAGATTCAGAAATATAACTTTAAACATAAGCCACATGATTTCTAACTGTTATTTTGAAAGAAATCGTATGTTTATTCGATGGTAAAGTACATCAAACTCAGCTAATTAGCTTCTTTTTTATTTGATAAAAACTTATATTACTATACACACATTAAAAATAATTAAACAATGAAAAGTTTAAATTCATGAAGATTTAATCATTTATAAGAAAAAAAGTGATAATATGGGTTTTATTTTTAATCAAATAATCAAATATATGCAAGAGTAGTAAATAACATTGAAAAACACAAACTGCACCGTAGAACCAAATTATTATGTAAAACTCGACTAGATAACGTGGAAACCACTCGATTAAAAAATAAAAAAGGTACCTAACTGCTGCTGAAGAAGGTAATCTATATAATTCTTGCACTTACTTTTTCATGACTTAGGGGAAATGCAGCTACTATCCGATTTTGTAAGAGGGTAAATTTAAGTGTCTGAAGACTCGGAACAAATATCTCCGGAACAGCATGACTGGTAGGGCATTCCTGTTCTGTTGTTTTTAGTATTTATGCCTAGAGGATAAATAATGGTACAACCAGAAGTAGAAACCTAGCTGTAGAACGTCAACGAATCATTAGAGATAAAGTATGTCGGAAAATGTTCCGCTTGGTAAAGCACCAGATAGTGGCTCAGTTGACTGCTCAATATAATGCAGGACCAATATCAATGATTCGGAACATACAGCTCTACGGAAACTGTTTGATACGAGACTGATAAAAAAAAGTCCCTCTCGTGGGTCTGTGTTGATCAAGCGTCATTGCCAGATACACCTAGAGTGGGCTTAGAAGCATTGAGAATTGACCATAAATAAATAGAAGAGGGTTTCCTGGTTGGAACAATCAGAATTTTCCATTCATCACTACGATGGCTGTGTGAGGGGCTTTATCACTCACAGTTGAACAGTTGTTCCCTTCATGTACACAGCCTTACGCTTCGAAGAATGTTGTCATGAGTGACTCTGGAACACTTAGTTCAGTAGAAAGAACCGTTGAAATTGTAGACTATTTGAGCATAATTGCGAATAAGTTACACCCTTATATGATATCTATTTTTCCAACTGGAAATGGAATCTACCATCAGGACAGCACCCAATGTCTAAAGATTAGATTTATATTGAAAGAGTTAGAGAAGCATAAAGTGGAGTTCAAATTAATACCTTGGCCACCTAATTCTGCGTATCTTAACCTGATAGGGCATATTAAGGTTTTTATAGAAAGTTAGCTTAGATATCAAATTTTATATCGAAATATCTTGACTTAACGTGACCACAGCTTAGACAGTTTGTACAAACAGTCTTTAGTCACCTACTAAGAACTTATGGTATTCATTCCAAGGCAAGTTGAAGTTGCTTTGCAGGTAGAAAGTGGCCCAACGTGTTTTTGAGTACATGTTAAAAATATTTTGTCTCTTCGGTGTACATCAATAATAATTCTTTTAAAGGCATTAGAGTATATATCATGTTTTCCAGAAACTCATATATAGCAGGTACATGAGCTCAAAATATGCAAAAATGCATATGTTAGTTTAATCAATTATTGATTGGAAGTTACTTAACAGATGAAAAATATATATTACTTCATTCGTGATATATTATTCATATGAGTAGTCCTTGAATTTCAACAAATTGTAAATCAAATTATATTTAAGAATACAAAGTATAACAACTCAAAAGTTAATATAATGCAAGTCTTTTGGGCAGTTGTTTCTTACTAAAAAGTCAATGAAAACTTAATGGATAGTTAAAAAAAAGAAAACATTGTCATTGTGAAGGAATAAATATGCCATATAAAAACATTTCAGAAAAATAGTTTGAACAATATTTCCTTTGATTTGCTGCAAAAAATGATAACTTTTTTTTAGTATTAAATGGAATGCTATGAATATTGTAGATCTAATAACTAACTGTTCTCGTGGATGGTCACACAAATATTTACAAGAATATATAATGCAAAATGTGCCAAATAAGTTGGAACAATTTACATCTTTAATATTTGGTTATCGAACGCTTATTTAACTTCGCACAACATTTTAATACTTATTTACCTGATTTAATAAACTTTTGACAAAACTGATTTCTAAAATAAAATGTTTTCTTAACTGGAATTTTAAATTTTCTGAAAATTATGAAAAGTATGGAAATTTGATTTTTTCCGAACTAAAAAAAGTGATTAAAGTACACATTGTAATTAATTTATTGTATGTATTAAATTATGAATAAAAATATGATTACATATAAACATAACAACATTCTACAAACGTGACTTATGAGATGGAAAACATTATTTACATAACTTAAACACTCACAAATTGTTGACAGTCTCTTTTTTTTTAAATTTGTATTTAGAAAATTACATTTTTACCAGGGAAATATATGAACATTTTATTTTAACAAATATAAAAATGTTGAAGTTTGTTTACAAACTAGATGAATTGTTAAAATGCATAAAGCTTTTATTTTATTATTTCTCATTATTATCCTTCGTAAATATTTATTTTACAGTTTGAACACCAGTTTTGTTGTGCATTTTCTTGCTGTAAAGTCATTAAAATTCACAATAAAATAGTCAAACCTAACTTAGTACAAGTACAAATTTTGTATTTTTACATCTACGTTGAAAAGCAAATGTAGTGATCAAAGTTATATATTTAAAAAAAATCCTGTTGCGTGGATAAATGTATATGTATGAAGAATCTTTTATTCTAAAACATATTAAATTATCGAAAACTTTCACTGGGGATATTTTCTATCAGTCAAATTGATTACAAGATGATATTGAAGTATTTAGGACAAAAATTAACAAAAGAAATAGTTCACTATCATTACATAAATAAATTAGATCTTCATATATTTAAAAATATAAAAAATTTTTATAATAAATTAAAAATTAAATAAATAATAAAATTACTATTCCCAAAAAATTTAAATATAAAAAAGCTTCAATATATTGTTATTTTAAATTAATTTTTCTTTAATACAAATTTAATAAGTTTTTTAATTTTTTTGAATTTTACAGTATTTTTTGGATTGCATTTGTTGAAAATGTTTAACAGAACTTTAAATGTATAACACATACATACCTAAGGAATTAAAACCTCTAAATTTTAACTTTGATTGGAAAAATATTCTTGTTTTTGAAGCATTAAAAAGTATATTACCTAAGTTCTTATAAAAATAGCTGTAACATTAATAAAAAAAATTAAAAAGTTTTAAAATCGTACCAGAATTAGTGATATAACTTTTATACTCATATGTAACTCCATGACGCTTAACAGGATTTTATGGAATTTAGGTTTAAACAAATGTTGAAATTTAACGCGAGCTCACTAAACTCAATTACAATCCTAATAATTTATAAGCGACAAGAGCTGTAAAAAAAAAATCAGGTTTAGATACAGTGAAGTGGACACACACAAATGCTTTCAGCGTCACCAGATGAATACTTCTGGAGTCAACGTTCTTATTTAGAATCCAGTGCGAGAAACATGAAAAAAGACATTTACAATGTTGTTCAGCATCATCGATTTATTACGAAAAAAATAATAAAACACGCACAAAAGTGATACAAATGAAAAGCACAAGCACACATGTGTTTGACACGTTGAACTTTTACATGACGCATGTGTTGACACTTTCGAGAAATGAGGCTCATCTATGTCACGTGCTCACAATTATGTTTTATCAAGGATGCATATCTGAACACATGTTTGTATTTTTCGTTGCACTTTCTTCAACATGCGACATGATACGCTGGCACAAACATCCCTAATACGGTTTCGAGATTCCTGTAGTAATGACGAAGGGGTTGCATACGCTCATTGTTTGATGCATCCCCACAAAAAAAAAGTTCAAGGGTTTAAGTCAGTTTTCATGCAGGCCATTCAAACAACCACCATACGTAATGATTTGTTGCTGGAATGTTTTTCAAATGTATTGTGTGAGGCGATGTACTTAATCCGGTGGGGTACCGTCGTGTTGGAACCCAAAATTCCGGAGGTCACTCAATGGCAAATCTTCTAGAATATTGGGTAGTACCTCTTTCAGTAACAAGTATCGGGATCCAGTTAACGTGTCCTCGTAAAATACCGGGTCAATCAGTCTGTTTTTGAATATTCTGCACCGGACATTTATCGACCAGAGAAATTGTCGTCGAATGTCTACCGCACATATAGGTTTATTCAGAGACCAGAAATGATTGTCCTGCTTATTGCGCATAGCTTTACGCATAAAGCATGCCTTATCCGTTGGCATGATATTGTCAAGAAATGCTGGATGGACTTCCAAGTGGTTCATAATGAAGTTTCACCAATCATAAAGTCTTTGATCACCCCAATGTCATTAGTGCTTTCATCTAATTTTGGGAGATACGAACGAAATAAATATGCATTGTATACCTTTTTTTTAACATCTCTTTACAAAATAGGTCTTCGTTTACTAAATCGATGATGTTGAACATCTTTGTAATTGACTTTTTTTTTCATGCATCTCATTCTGTTTTTGAGATTAGAGCCTTAACTTCAAATTTATCCAACAGGTGGTGCTGTAAGCATATTTTTTGTGTAGTGCACGAGTAAATTTTATTATACTTAGAAACCCCTTTTAGGAGAAACATTTTTTCATGTGTTAACTTCAAAAAAACTTACAAAAAATTGTAACTCAATTGAAATTTATAACGTTTTCCCAATTTTTCTACATTTAACATATTAGGTTTTGAGATATTGTAATCAATTATATTGTATATTTACCATTTATTTGTAAAATGATTTGCCATACATTGGGTAAAATATTTTCAATAATTCTATTCGTCCCTGAAAAACGAAGAATAAATTAAATTAAACACAATAAATCATTAAAGTATTTTAAAATATTATAATTAGTTTCAATTCATGTTTTAAACACTGATGCTTAAATCGGAAATAAAATATTGCTTTTCTTGATTTGTATTTGGTAACCGATAGCTATTTTTTAAATTTTTTTGTTTTTATTTTGTGAAATTCTTCTGAAATTGACGCTTTATTTAAGATGACCTTCAAAGAAACCCCATGACGAATATTTTTACTATCTAGGATAGGCTAATTAGACTCTTTAATTAAACAAGGCAAATGATTAATATGAAAGTTTGTCTGTATCACACTGCGATGAATGAAATATATTAATATATTACGATGAGGACATTATTATCCGGAATGAGTAATGTGTTTACCCGTTTGAGAGAATATCTCAGAGGCATTATTCATTTTTTTTACAAAGAAATTCTTCTCAAAATATCTTGTTAAAAATAAAGAAATATAAATATCCATTATTAATTTTAAATTATAATCATAAATTACGGCTAGATTAAATAAATAAGGAATACTTGCTAATAAACTTACCTTCACAATTATTTTTCGAATAAAGATATTCCCTGCTTGAAGATGATAATGAAATAAATAAAATATACAAAAATCATAATAGATAACATATATTTGAGATATATTTCCCAATTAATAGAACTTATGTTTGTAAATAAAATACTTTTTGAGGTGAAAAAATATTCACGGTGGCAGAAACAAATTTAAAACAAGTAACTCGTTTCCCTGCCATCCACAAAATTTATACATAAATTGAAACAAATTGCAAGGGAAAACTGTGAAGTAAAGAAGAAAATAGTAAAAACAAATTTTTCGAATGTATTTGTTCGAATGAAATCATCAAATCTTACACTCGTGAAATCAAAGGGGATTTCGGTCACCGAAGTAAAACAACAAGCAAGAAAGTAAAGAAAGATAAAATGAAAAACAATAACATCAAAAGAACCAAAATAAGACGTTGCAATGCTCAGAATACACTGTCCAAACTTGATGAACTTGGAAAGCAGAACCATTTTCTTTCAATGGGATTCTTTAGTAACTCTAGAAAGAAATAATCGAAAAAGTGAAACATAACGTTGAATTTGCTTGGTATGCAGAAACAATGAAAAAATATGAAAACTACTAAAGAAGGAAGAAAGATACATAAAATAATTATCTCATTGATCATTTCAGTGAAATAAAAATCTTGTTTTCACAAACAAATTACAATCGAAGCATTTTCTTTTTCTCTCTCTCTCTTTTATAAGCCCAAGTATTTTGAATAAACATTTATATGAAATAATTTTTTTCGTTCATATAATTGAAAGACTAAGTACTTTAGAATTTTACAAGGTAAAACATTTAGAGTGAGCGGGCATTACTAACTTATTTAATTGAAAAATTTTACATACATTATTACTTTTTTATTGTGTCTGTGTGATGATGGAATTTCTGTTTGGAAAGTTTCGTAATGTGAATATTGCTTATCTGATTTTAAAATATGACGCAAATAAACTAGAGTCGAACTGCTGAGTAAAATATTTAAATATAAGGTAATAAAGAAAAGTAGAATGCATTATATTTGAAACAATCATTAAATATTTCTGGATACAGTTCAATTGTCAAATCAATTTTTAAGTTATAGCAATATTTTTTGTCTTAAAAGAGTAGAAGTCAAAAGACTCTTATACTACCATGATACACGCATATATGTAAACAAGCAAACATACACATAAGCTGGTGCTTGAAAAAATGCAACACCATTAAAGAAACATCAGAATTAAATTAAATATAATACACAGACGACTTTTATTGGTAAAAATAAATTATTATATTTTCAAAGCAATACAAAAATTAAGTACCCAAAATTAATATTTGGTGTAACCACATCACGTTCAAATGAATGCTGCCATTGTAGCAGCGCTATACGATGTGGTACGGCGTGGTATGGAGTCAAACACTTGTTAAATATATACTTCTGGAACATAATTCGATATTGTTTGTATACGTACACAAAGTTCGTCTTTTGAAACTATGGGACGTGGATCCCGAGAAAGACGCTGACTCTCCAAATTCCACATGTGTAATAGGCGACATATTCAATGACTAAGTAAGCCAAGGAAGAGATTGCAAGTGTTGGGTTGAAAAGAAGTCTGGGATATTGAGTGCAACAGGTGGGCTAGCATTTATCTCATGAAAGACCGCTTTAGGGATGTCTTGAATAAAAAAACGACTCTCGACACTAGCACTTCACTTACGTACTTGTTGTTATTCAGAATACTCTTAATTCGTAGTAGCTGAGACCGTCCATGATACGAAATCACACCTCTGACCATAACTCCGGGTGATCGACAACTATGGAAGGCAGCGCTTACCGGCATTGCGTCTAACATGAACTACGAATGCGGTCATCATGGTTCATCAAATTAAAGTCGGATTTGTCCGAAGAGACAACTTGTTTTCACTCAGTCCACCAGACTCTGTGATCATGAGCCCTTTGCAGAAGCAGTCATCGATTTCTGCCGTGAGAGGGATTCTGTGTAAAGAAATCCTTGCACGCTGTGCAGAAGACGTCAGCGAATTCATGAAGTCGACATTAATACACCTGTGTCAATAGACCAACAGGCTGTCATCTTCCTGGAGGAAGCTATAGGGTCATTCGCTGCCATGCGGACCAGGTGTCTATCATCGCACGCTTATGCCACCTGTTATTGTTCCCTCTTAGTTTTATGAGTTGTATAATGCTCGCCTGGCCATTACTTCCAAACTCGTATCACTACTGAATTGTTCCGCGGCACACAAGCTGCTATTGCAGAAAAAGAAAATCCTCCTTCAACAAGACTATAAATCTATCTCGTTCAAACCCTATAATTTGTTGAAATTTCAGCCTAAAAATTCGTGGAGACTTATTTAGGTCCCACTAAATGTTCGACACTTAAAAAAAATATGCGCGATTTCAAACGTCCCGCTACAGCCTTCTATTTATACGTTTTCGTCATCAGTTCACAGGGCCTTTCTCTCACCACACATGTGTAGTGGCTGAGAAAACCTACTACTTAGCATAACATCTTATAATTGAAATTTCCTGCTAATTTCATTTCATTCATGGTGTTGGTTTACAAACGTGGCTTATACGAATAGAAGATTATATAAATATAATGTTTTTTTTTCATTATTGTGAATTTATAAAATAAGTGCTCACTTTTCTCCTTTAAAACAAAATTTACCAATAATTAAAATATTCTATATCAAGTGATAGCCTAATTAATTAGAAGAGAGGAATATCTTCTTGAAATTTTTTAAAAAAATGTTAGCAAAGAAAGCATGTATTTGTCAAAATGAAATTTCCCTTTTATTTTTATAGTGTGTGACAGATATATCCCCTAATACATTAACACCTAAGGGATAATATATTAACACCTTATCTTCTGGGGGAAAATAATTTTATTCAACCAACTTTCGCCGACCAAAAAAGCGTGACTATGCAAAGGAAGTATATTATATAAATTCTGTTTTCGCGAGTTTGAGGGTTGGTATGTTGGAGTAGGAAAGTAGGAGTTACTAAGAAGTTTGAGAGTTAGATTCTTTGTTGAAGATTGTAAGATAGTGCAATTATTAATAGGCCTTGGATTTGTCCAGGAAAACGGATTACACCAGTGGATCCAATGACATTGATCAATCCCGATAAAGATCACTTGCAAGATTCCAGTGTAGGATCTGATACATATAAAAAGTACAGGTATCGTGAGCTGGATTAATTAGAAGTTAGCTTATTAGCGTGCGACTTAGTTATATTTGAGCGTATTGAAGTTATCTTAGATACAGTTGAGGGTCCGAAGGTATCCCCGTGTTATACAATCTCACTTCCGCGCTCTACTATTTAATCGCATATCTTAATTAGATTGTTATTGTGTCTGATTGATATTTTGGTAACAATAAATTAATTAGATCGAAATCATGTCTGCTGATCATTCAGTTTCTCCCACACACCTAGCCGGGTTTACAGGTGGACAAGGGGTTTCAGAGTCAAGCAGGAACCGACAGGTATTACAGGTGTTTTCCTAATTTTATAATATTAATAATTTTACATTCATAATATAACAGTTCTAATTTCAAAATATAATAGTCCTAATTAATAATATAATAGTCCTAATTTCATAATATAATAGTCCTAATTTCATGATATAACAGTCCTAATTTCATAATATAATATTTTTGAATTACAATGTGTATTCACTATTCATTATTGATAAATGAGAAATAGTACTTAATTTTATTCAATCACGTTTTATATTTAAGTAAACATCTTTATTTCGTTCTCATTTTGTACAGTACCTAAAATTTTAAGAAACTGTGATTAACAGAAAGAAATAAATCTCTGGTTTCACCTAATTGGATCATTTTAATCTTATTCCATATGATTACTTATATTTGAAGAAATTTGAAAAAGAACCTAAATGCAGTAATTTCAAATACGGTCAGTTAAGAATATCAAAGAAACCACGGCTAACATCGTAGGATTTACGAAGTTATTGTAAAAATTTCTACATTGAGGACAAGAAGAGAAACTTTACAATGAATAATAAATAAAATAAATGTCTATTAAAGAAAATATTTTTGATGCAAGATTCAAATGAGAACTGTTTTGATTCTCTCAAGTTTTTTTTTAATAATTATTATTTTTTATTTATTAAAAAAAAATAAGAAAAAATTCAGTTTTATCGAATTTTCTAAAAAAAAAAAAATGAGATTTTTTGCATAAAATATTAATAATACTTATATTTATATTTATATTATTATTAATTTTTATCTGGATTAAAATTTATTTTTCACGGTTTTCATGGTTTAAATGCATGCTACGTTTATATATAAGAAGTTAAATCTTAAGATTTCAAATTAACAATGGCACACAATAGTGTCAATAACAAGAAGAATTTGCTCAAAATACCACATAAAATTTAATTTTCCGCAATATATGTAATTGCTAATATGATATAAATATACTTATATAATCATCCATGATTTATACCAAGATAATTAGTTAATATATAGTTAATACCATTCGTTAATAATATGAGCAATGAAGCTATAATAATAAAAATATATATGTATATATAATATAAATATCTCTACGTTCGGGTGTTATTCACTAATAAATATTTTTTTGGAAATAAAGCGGGGCACATTCTTTGCAATCTCGTTATAAAAAATTTAGGAATCAGTTTTAAAAATTTCAAATGAGATTTAGAAAAGAGTATGAATCAGTTTTAATGCTAAAGGAATACACCTTTAAAAGCAGTGTCATGCATATAAAATAGAGGAAATTTTATTTTAATGAAAATAATTCTGATATGAGTTTCACGATGCATTTAAAATTAATCTATCATAGTGTACTTGATTGTTACATTTAGGTTTTAAGTGATCTGTTATTTTTAATAACTTGGAAAATAAATGTTTTGTGAAAAAGGAATAAATTATAGGAAATATTAAGAAATTGCAATACAAAAGAAAGACACATAAATCTTAAATTTGAGGAAACAATTAACAGACAGCAGTAAAAATAACGTTGTTGTTGTTGTTGCTTATCCACTTGGCCTAGACCATAAACTAGACCAAGTCCAAGAGACAGTGTCGCTTAATTAAATTAAAAACAACAACCTCCTCATTCAATAATTACCCTACAGAGGCACCAATACATGCAATGATATGGAGAAGCCATAGCCGAACAGCGGCAGGAAGCATAAGTCTTCTCAGATCCATTAAATATTAAGCTCTTGATGTGACCAGTCCTAAATCTAGATAAAGTGGTCTGATCAAGTCTAGGACAGGTGCACTGCAGAGACAATCCCGGATACTTAGCGGCATACCAGGCATGTTCAGGCGGAGACCCCCAAACAGTTTTGATTTTGCCCGTGAACAGGGAGTGGACCTCGGAAGCTTGCAGTTCAGAGGAAGAGGCAGTGAGAATTTCGCTGCCCTTCCGAGCAATCAGATCAGCAACTTCATTTCTATAAACCCCAACATGCGAGGGTATCCACTGAAAGCATACCGAACTGACCTGGGTCAATGCAGCTAATTTCAAAAGTATATCCTGCCCCAACATGTACAGGAAATTGGACCAATAACTTAAGAATTGGATAGAGCTTTTGCTGTCAGTCAAAATTCAAGTATCAGATGCGCGATTGTCCAAAGCAAGGTTTAAGGCTTCTCTAATAGCAACAAGCTCAGAGCGGAAAACTGAGCTATTGTCAGGGCTTCTAAAACGATATCGAAATTCCTCAGTATTTGTTTTCATAAAAACGCCACTGTCTGTTCTGCCTGAGTCAGATCTGCTTCCATCTGTATAGAGGACCAAGGCCTGGGATGGAATATTATCTATGACCTCGAGGGTAAGTTGGCGCAGCAGTTCTGGGTGTTCATGGTGCTTGGTAAAATTCATTTTCAAGTTTTCGTGAAAAGTTACGTTACTAAAGGTAGTAATAGGTGTCAATAAATTAAAAGGGATGCAGGACCCAGCATCAATGTCTCCCAGATCCCGATTCCACATTAACCTTAGAAGGCTATCCTTCTTCAGCCTCTGATTACTTGTGCATTTTGATGAAAGGGCCGACGCTCTATTGTAGGATCCAAAACTTTTGAGAGTGGCGATGTATTTCGCACAATCTGCTTCTATTCTCATGAACAAGGGTTGGAGATACGAGTCGTAAAGGACAACATTGTTGGGGCAGCAATATCCAAGACCAGTTATAATTCGGGCTGCACTTAGCTGTATTCTATCTAACTTTTTCAAATTAGAAGGTGCTGCGACCTGGTAAATCTGGTAGCCATATTCGAGAACTGGTCGAAAGAAAGCAGTGTAAGTAATTTTGAGAGTTTTAGCGACCACTCCACAATCTCTACTGGTGATCTATTTTAAGAGCTGAAGTCTATTCCGTCCTTTTTTCATATACTCTATGAATGTGTTTACTGCAATTAATTTCAGTATCTAATATGAATGTAATGTGTTCAGTATCTAACGTTATATGTAACATGAATTTAAGGTTTCACAGTACCCTTTATCAAAATAAATTTTGGAGACAGTAATAGTAAAATTAATTGATGTTTTATATTCAGATTACATTATTTCGTTGATTTTGAAAGCAAAAAGCCAGTTGGACCTGCTATTATCTTACAATTTAAAACAAATTAAGAACTTTTGAAGTTTTTCAAACTTTTATAAAATTCTCAATTTTTAAAATAATTCAGTCATTCTAAATGATTTATGTTTCTTAAATTATTGCAGACCAAGTATGGATTGGAAAATCTGTTCCCGTGTTGATTTTTAATAATTATTTTTTTAGCTAAACCTGAAAAAAATCACATTTTTTTTTAAAAAAAATAAGCACTTTTTAAGAAAAATAACTAGAGATCTCAAACCTAAATAAATACTAAATTTTATAGAACATACTTTGGGAGTACCTACAAAAAATTTCAAGACTCTATCTTGAACAGAAAAAAAAAGAATCTTTGGGATTATAGAAAACACCTACATCTTCAAAATTAAAAGTTTGTAAAGGCATAAAAAGAACTAATTATGCGTGTAAAGCTCTAATTTTTAATATGTTATTTTTCAAATTACTTTCTATATCAAAAGACTGCAACTAATTATGACTGAACATAATTCAAAATATATTTTTGAATAATATTGATATTGTTTGTTACGACGACAGGTTTTCAGCCTAACCTTAACAAAATATTTTCAAACAAGTTTTGAAACACAAAGCATCTATGTCAACATAATAATTATACTAACTTAAGCTAACGATCACCAGGCTAGTGCATAAAATTTAATTTTTTTAGGTTTGAATTGGGGAATTTCAGCTAGTTTTAAATTCGCCCAATATGAACTCAAGTACCATGATATAGTACTACTGAATGTTTATTGTAATGTAGTTTGGCACATCGAAGAAATAATCAGTTTTATCTTCAATACTTGTATTCAGAAATCTTGTGTTTGGAAAACTTATTGCCGTGTCAGTGAAGGGCTGGTTTATACATATATCATATTCAGTGGTATTCTATCTCGTAAAAAATATTGTCACTCATAGCAACCTGATAATGTTTTGGCCATGGCATTTTCTTAACAAGAAAAAAATAATGAAAACCTTCTAATTTATGTAAACAATTTTTCAAACAAAAATTGGTTTCAGTTTCAAAAATTGAAATCAGTTTCATTTAAGTAATTATGAGAACCCAAAAAATCTCAAAACGTAAAGAGGCATAAATGATTTTAGTAAAGAAAATTAAAATTAATAACCAATTCACATTGAAAGAGTTGATTGTGCTCAAAATATATTAATAAATTCAATTTAAGTGTGAAAAAAGCTGCAAAATAAAACTATAATCAAAACCAAAACCCAAGCTCAGAAAACTTCAAATATCTTCAAAACTAATTTGTTATCAAATCTGTAATTTGGTGACAAGCTTTCAAATTGTATGGGACACAAGAAAATAAAAAAAATCGGTATTTTTGAAATTTGTAGGGTATTGTGTAGGACTTAACTTATAAAATATGTTAACATAAATGTAGGCAGTATGTATGCATTCATATGTAAACATTATCACAGAAGAGAACATATCCTATTGGGACATAAATCACACCATGTAAATAGTGCATATACGGGAAGGGCAAATACTATTGTAAATTTCACAGGAAATAATGAATTTTTCATGAAATAAAAATTCTTGACGATTTGGGAACTTAGTTACATATAGAATAATTTAATAGAATATCTTAGGATTTATGTGCTGCGTTATCTAAAGCACATTCTGATTTTTTTTTAAATCCAAATTTTCATATTTTGCAATAAAATAATAGCTTTATTTATTTAAAACAAAAATGTCTATAAGAATGATCTTATATTTGAAAGATAGTAAGCGAAACGTGATTTTCAGAATACAGCTTATACTTTATTTATATTTATTATTAATATATATATATATATATATCATTGTACTTTTTTGTGAATATGTTTAAAATACCTAAATATGTTTTATTCTCAATGCTTTTAGCACCTTAAAGATATTATTGATTCACTTTATAAGAAGTTGTCGCTGGAAATACATGAATATCACATGGAGTTTCAAAGATATTAAAATACAGCGATCCAAATATAAAATACTTCAACTTCCAATCCTTTCACTTTTTTTGTTCTGTAGTTCCATTTTCTCTTTTTTCAGAATACGAAGCTTATTATTTTTCAGGAATATTTCAGGCTTTAAAGTAGAATTTCAGTGAATAACCGGAATATCATATCTTACATAAAAACTTCCGCAGAAAGAAGCTTAATTTTTTTTATTTGCATGTATCCTTTATGAGAGATAATATGTTTGAGCAAAATGGACATTTTTTTATATGCAATAATAAAATCAAATATATAAATGTCACTTTGAAAAATTAAATGATAAGATTTGAAATCATAACCGTTAAAATGATCGTTAAACAGTGGCTGAATAATATAAAACTAGAACATTATTAAAAAAAACTAGTTTAAATGCAAATAATTGTTTTGGTTTTTGAAATATCACATCAAAACTTAAAATATTATATCATTATTCTGTTATGATGCTATATCGTTTAATATTTTATGCAACCTAATTTTTACATGAGCATAGTTTTAGATATTTTGTAGATATAATACTTTTATGTTATTTATTTATAAAAGAGAATGTAATTTTATCATAAAAAATATTGTATAATATATTACTATCATATAAAAATGGTTTGCTTGCTCGTATGTTATTTATAACATAAATTCCACAATGTGCTTGTTTGATTTATCCAAACCTAAAGATTTAAATTTAAAGACAAACCATATACACCCAAAAATAATGCAAAATTCAAGGCAGTGACTCCTTTTTGAGTAATGGATACAAAGTGAATAATGCAATACTCCATCACATTTTGAGAGTACTTAAGATGAAATGAAACTTCAGAATTTGCAATGCACATGACATTATTCCTTCCAGTAAAATCATTGCAATCTTATCATAGAGGACACGTCCAATAGTAATGATTTCAAAGTTGCCGCCAAAAGGTGCATACTGATTGAAGAAAGATAGGAAGTTTTGGGCCCATCCGTCAAATCTAACTTTATAACCACCTAAATGCGCATATGTTGATCCGAAACTTGAAAAAACGATTGTTGATAAAAGAAATTGTGTTGGATTTGGAGGTTGTCATCTGAGGCAAGTGCCAACACACGTAGACGAGCATGGATCAACATATCCACCTACTTGCAGTGGTAGCCACTTTTGCCATACTATCTTATCTACCAGAGCAATAACTCATCGATTGTTTGCTAGTGACCAGCAAAAATGACGCAATTGACTCAACTGCTTAAACGTCTCCATTTCCAGTGATGCCGAGCTCGAATACACATTGAGGGAGGGGCTAGATGACACAGAATAGTCCGCTTAGGCTAAAAAATCACACTTCTTCTTGTCCAATGATAGTCGCTTTAAGCGCTTGCGATGCTGACATGGCGTGGGATCCTGCCGCCTGTATGGAACACCTCAGTGCACATACATTAAGGTCTTAAGCGCCTTCACGTGTGACATAAGATCCCCTTTAAATTGTACTCAAATCCCTACGGCACATGAATAATGTGTAGCACCCGTTGTCAATCCCTTTCCTTTAGAAGATTGATCAATACATTTTACTTGCAGATTAAAACCACTCAAAACACTGCATACATCTAGAAATGTGTTCTGCTAATATGCATGTGTTCAATGTGCATTTATAAATGAATGCCAGCTTCAAACTCACAATCGATAAACACTTCTATACTAATCATATATATGCAAAATATCATTCTAAATCTAATTTTTTTTGTACAATGGAAATATTCAACAATAACAGTTTATATTACACCAAAAATTACAAATATTTTATTTAAATGATTGCGATGCTTAATATTTAAATATGTTTTCAAATGGAAATTGAGTTTACTTTAAATAATCTTTTTTATTCATGTCATTGCAAAAATGTTACAAAATAACATTTCTCATTGGAAAATGAAATGAAATAGTATGCAAAACTATGAGCATATTTCTTTCTTTGATATCAATTTCTTCAAAATTATAAATTATATTGATTCTATTAGCAAAATTTCAATTTTTTCATCGTATTATTATTTCTTCAAATAAATGAATAAATTATTTGCTTCAAATTTAGGAATGGATTATGCAAATAATTTAGGGAATTATAACTTTGGAAAATAATCACACATACGATACATACAAAGAAACCAGAAAAGAGCATTAAATGACAACATACAAAAAAAAATGCTTTAATTTGGTTATTCAGAAAGAGAAGTAATCCAAAACATAATTAAAACAAGATATTTAAAACCATTGTATTAAAAAAAATGCGAGTATACACCCTTCAAGCAGAGCACATTCATTGAAACAGGATCATTAAATCTGACTCACGTAAAACTGAAATATATTTTAGCTACAGAAGTAAAAGATACCAAGAAAACAGTGACAGATAAGATAAAACAGAATGACATCATAAGACAGAAACTGCAACGTAATGTTCAAGAATCATTGCCCAAATTCAATAAAAAGGAACCTCTTTCTAAGAAAGAATTTATCAGTAGCAAAATAAAGAAGCACTGTATATAAACTTGATGTGTAAACAGCTGTAACATTAAATGGGGAAAAACAGAGCGTTAATAAGAGAACATAAAAAGCATTATTTCAACAATAGTGGTGTTTAGATTGAATATTGAAACACACAAAGGAATGAAATTGAATACAATTTTAACTGCCACGATTTTTCTTAATTTTTACATACAACATTTAGTTTTCTTAAATAGTTTTTAAATATTAATAAACTAATATCTTTAATTTTCATCCAGTTGGATTCTTATAATAAACGGTATATTTTAGTAATCCTTATATAAACATCTTCTTATTTTATATATAAGGATTTTCTTTTTAAAAATACCAAGAAAACACAATTTTTCTTAAATTCGTAATTTAGTAAAAATAAATTTTTATTAAATTAGATTGTTTTCCTGCCACTTTATACATGAAAACTATCTTAAATTGTACCTCATTTATTCATAAATAAAACTGAAAAAATTACAAAACAGTCACCATTAAGCAGTTATAAGTTAGTCACTTTTATCTTGTTCATTAAAATTATGTGGTCCCAAATTTATTTCATTTTTAACATGATTTGTTATTTAATATTTCCTATAAATTTCCGAATTTTTTTTCAATTTGTTTCTTATTTATGTTTGGGTCCCATACAAAGTATTTATTAACATGAATATTATGTTCATAAATTTGGAGAATGTCATCAGCAAACGGCATGAACATTGTAACCTTCCATTTCAAAATCTTTTAACGGGCTGTGTATACAGTAATAGCAAGAAAACACATATTATTAATTAGAAAATAGAGTAATAATTTCAGTAATTAAATTCTCTTATATTTGAATTAATTACAATAACTGCTTATTATGAAAGGAGAAAAAAATATCTTTATATGTCCTCCTTTTTTTTCGATTCCCATTTCTATTTTTGAAAGGTCCGCACTTCCTTAAATTGTAATAGAAACATATTGTGAAAATTTGTTATTATTCCAATACTTTTCCTCGGATTTTGATATCCATAGAAAACCGTCTAAGTACATGGAATTTATTAATTATTTATTGCATTCAATGTCAGCTGTATACATCGACAAGGATTTTTGGAAGTAAATAAATATATTGTGCTCGTATTTATATATATGCATTCCATAATAAATAAAAAAAATAAGACGAGTTATTCCTCTAATATAAAAATTGCCGAATGTGAAGAGCATACATAGAAAAACTAACGATTACAATTTCCCAACTATTTCAGAGGTAACCGTTACAAAGGGAGGAAGTCAGTATGGTGAAGGTCCACTTCGGGCTTGGAGGCAAGCCGTCACCCAGCGTGGCATAGACTAATAGAGTTCACGGACGACGTCATGCGGATTTCCGTGTAAAATTGTGTCCAGATGTAGTTACTAAGTTAATAATCCAAATGACTTAAATCACCATCCAATAACGTTCCAAATCTATTCTATGAGATAGATATGAGGTGAACTAGTTGCGTAAGGAAGTGCAGGCAAGCTTGGAGAAAATTCATAGTGTTACGTGCCATGGTTCTGCCGGAAGTTATCCTGCTGAAAAATAAGTCCTCGTTGGTTCAAAAAGAATAGTAATACAACCGATCATAGGATGTCGTTATCGGAACTCTGTGCAGCTTGTGTGCTGGGAACAACAACCAAAAGGCACCGGCTAGCAAAGGAGATGACACTCCAGATCATAATGCCCAGTTACTGGCCTCTGTGGCGTGTGACAGCCAGGGCAAAATCATCACGCTGGCCTGGTCATCTCCAGACACGTCTTTAGTCGTCGTTAGGGTGCAGTTGGAAATAACACTCATCGCTAAAGACTATAAGTCCTCAGTGAGTGCAGTTAAACGTTGATTGGGCCCGAAACCACTGCAATCGGACTTGATGGTATACGGGCGTGTGAAATAAGTATCGTAATGGTTAGTTCGAGCTTAAATGAAATTCCTTCTGTTGTCTTTGCAGAGCTATATTAGACACATGTGCTTGAAACCACACGGTTGATAATGACGAATACGGTGCTAGTACAGTTTCTCTGACAATCATGGTATCGCTTCAATCCCAATGTCGATCAGTTCTTCTTTTCATCCAATCCGTCTCTTTCAATCCAATTGAACTACCTCTTTCAGAATCTGACATCTGGTCGTAATGTGCATGAATACTTTTAGGAGGCCAATGTTAAGATATCTCATTCGAAACACAGCAGAAATTTTGACCATCATATTGAGAATCGCTCCTTGAATACACCTTCTGAATGTGAAGTTCAGACGCATGGGAGCTCTCACATTTTATTCTATAGACACCAAATTTTAATAATTTTTCATGTTCGTTGCAAATGCCTTTGCATACGAGAATTCCTTACAATCGGGCAGCTCCTTGGTGCGTTGATATTTTAGATATATGGTTTATTTGTATCCTTATATATCATCCTTCTTTTTTGTGATATAAATTTTTAACTAAATAAAATTTAATCTTACGATAAAAAACTACTTATCTGCCAAAACATTTTTAAAACTTCGGACAATATTTTGTTATCTTTTTCGAATATTACACCCATTCATGTTATAGAACTTAAAAGTTTTCCTTTATTTTATTATACAGTAAACAGAAAACCAAATGTATACTTCTTTGTTTTATTCAGATTTATCTAATTATTAAATACATAGTAAATATATACATAATTTAATAACAATAATTATATCCTAAATTTAAAGCAATTATTTATTTTTTTCAATTAGAGGAAACTGCATTTTAACATCCAAAAATCCTACCATATAAAATATTTAATTTTTTTATACTTTGTAAGACTTTGGCATGATAACCATCATTGTATGATGAGCAGCTCAATACAGTTCAGAAAAACAATAGAAAATTCAATGATTTTTAACAGTAACAGCTGCTGTAGATCGCCGAGTTCAGAACAAGAAACCAAAAATGGTCTATTCACGTCGTTGGCATTGCATCAAGGGTAAATTGAGGAATCCACTAAACTGATTCTGTGCACATGTGTTTTGTGAGGAATTAGTGTCCAGTTTAAACTCTAGAGATTATCAACAGCAGGGGTCGGCAGCCTATGGCACGCGTGCCACATGTGGCACGCGGAACAATTCTCAGTGACACTCTGCCCTACTCAACAAATTTGTCAATATTTTAGTGGATGGAACTTGATAAATTTGTAATGGACCTTTTTTGACAAACACCTATTGAATTACGGACATTTACGCTAATAAAAAAAATATGAAAGATAACTCTAAAATAAATTCACAGCTATTTTTTAAAATTATTGAATTCATTGTTCGGGAGATTTAATTGCTTGAAGAAAGAAAATTGCATGTACTCTGCTTTCAGCTTTTCCTTCTACATGCCTAACTAAAACATTTTCCTTCATATGAAAAACATTTCGAGTCCACGAAGGAATTGTTTTTATTTATCTTTAGGGAAATACTTATATTTATAAGTACTTAATATACATACATTTTTAATTATTTTTATTCTTGTTGAAGAAATAAATATATTTTATGTTGTTTATGTCTGTGTTAAGAAATATCTCAAAATGATGCAAAATTTATGTAAACAATTTTAGCTCTATATTATTGACCTCCATTATCTATCTTTGCAGGTACTTCGCAGGAATCAAAATATTTCAAACATGGTCTACTGTGTAGCACACTGAATGATATTGGTAGATTGGTTTGGCACGTCGTAGCTAAAAGGTTGCTGACTCCTTATCAACAGGTTTAGGAATACTGTTCACAACGAATGTGATTTCCAATAGGGGATTATAAATCTTCCACCTCACAGAATTCCAACACCGAAGTTCTTGGTTTTACTTGAAAATGATTTAAAACTCTAAATTATCTCTAATTATATTGTTGATGATATAACATTAATAATATTTTATTTATTTAAAATTTAATGTTTTCGAGTCAAGCAAAAAATTTCAATTTAAGGATTTTCAAATTTTTTTTTGCTTGCCTCCTATGTGTGTATACTATGTAACACAGATTTTGTGCTAAAACTTTTTTTAAAATCTAGCCATTTATTTTTTAAGGAAAAAACTTTAAATTTGTGAAGTGATTTTCAAATACTATTCCTTCTACAAAAAATTACGTACACGTATGGAATTTGATTTACAAGTACGTCAAGCTATGTATAACCAAAGTTGGTATGGTTTTTGCAATAATATGATTGGTATTCCTACAATATTTCTTTTTTATCAATGCTTATTGAAAATTTCTTAAGAACTGTATGAATTCCGATTTCAATTTTTTTTTTAAATAAGCGTTGCTTTGATTGAAAAATGCATACCAACTTTTGTTACTTGTACTGTTAACAATAGGTAAAAAAATTAAAGTATTAGGCACAATAGAAAAAAAAAGCCTTAGCGTTTTAAATGAAGACAAACTAGTTATTTTATCTTTCTAAAATAAGCAAGTTTAAAGTTAGGATTTGTCATAGGGATTCGAATAAAAACGGACGTAAAATCTATCATAATTCTGCGTTTTCTGAAGATTAGAGCTTTCAAATTTTGTGAGGTTATAAAAAACGTATATAAAAATAATTTATGCTAAAAAAATTACATTTGATATTTTGACCGATTTTTGTCAATTGATTCGTACTGTGTCCCCTTAAATTTCAAGTAGATGTTTAGTTGTTTCAGGAAATTTTTTTAAACTTGTTTAGTTTATAGTATAATTTTATACAAACTTCAATTATGGTAAATTATGTCTACTAACCTTTGTTTAAAACCTACTAGCTTTTGTGTCCATGTTAAAAATATTCCATTTTACATTTCTTATATGTACATTGTAAAAGAGAGCTTTGTTTTGATTATTTATTTTTTGCAATAAATCATATCTTCGAAAGACTAGACAGCAAACTCTCTCAAAAAAGAGAAAATGGATAATTTTAGAAACGCACATATAGACTTGTTTTTAACAAAGCCCGCCATAATAATGTCCTTTGTATGCATTTTTTAAAACTTATTATTTCTTTAAAGAGAAAATTGTTCAAAATTATCAAACGATACATACTAGTATATATATATATATAGTTGAGTATCTCCTAGAACTGACGATTCTTAAATCGCATGATCAATTTTAGCTGCCTTTCTACTAGTGATTTGATGCTAAAAATATTAAGGTTGATAATTCATTTCAGCTTCCCATCCCAAACTACATAAGAAAGAGTCATAAATCCAGAAATAAGTGCAACAACACAAATTACACACATAATGGAACTTTACTGATGATTTATTATGTATAACTTAGAAATATTGCTTGAATAGGAGTTATTTGATACGCATTAATTAATCATTGGAATTGTTTCTGGAAGAAAAACCATTACAAATTTACAAAGGTTCATGAGTAACAAATAATCAATGGTTATATATTGTGTGAAGTATAGGATGTGGTTTGCAGGTGGATAACGAAAGGAGATATAAATATAATCTGTAGTGAGCACAATATTGTTTTTTATAATTCATTACTAAATTATTTTAAAAATCCTACAATGGCTGATTTCTATTGGATAAAATAAGATTAATTTTGTAAATTATTAATCGAAAATAGAAATTTGATCTTATCCTTGAGAAAAAGAAGAGGGAAAAATAGTTATATACTCAAAAAGCCCGTACAACACCGTGTTACACGAGGAACTATACCTAATAAGTAATAGAAGAAATTTCGGATAAAAAGGGAACTTTAATGATATAAATATAGAATTCACTCTCCTAGAAGTTCTGGCCTCAAGAGGGAAAGCGAAAATTTCCATGGGAATAAAGTGATGTACTCGGTAATAGCCCGTGCAACACCGGGCTAATTTGACGGTTAACAGACCCGTCCGATGGAGCAAAGAGGTGGAAGAAATTTCGAAGTAGGTTATTTTAATGATATATTAAAATGGAAGTCAAAAACACACCAGGAAGGGAAGAGGAAATTTTTAAGGCAAAAATATATACACTTGAAGAAGCCCGTGCAACGCCAGGCCATGCAGCTAGTGTGAAGTATAGGATGTGGTTTGCAGGTGGATAACGAAAGGGAGATATAAATTTAATCTGTAGTGAGATTTTAAACGTGATTGAAATCTTTAAATTGTATTGATGGTTATGGTTGTGATTTTTACCATTTTGTTTTCAGGAATTAAATTTTATACATATTCTTAATTTAAAACTAGAAAATTTTGATACGATATTATGTACACTTATTATGTATTTAGTACAAGGTGTGTCGTTCCATTCTACCGCAACTGCAGGGGTAATTTTGCAGTTTAACAACGAAGCACACGTGTTTTGGGTTCTTTGTCAGTCCAGTAATGATATTACAGGTGGACTATTGTTTTTAAAGGTGTCAGTGAGTGTTCAAAATATTTAAGACGATTGTCGATTCCTCTGGAAGTGAAGTGCGTACTGTAATACGTCTTTTTTATTTATTTATTTATTTTATTTCATTTCTTTTTAATTCTGTTACTTGAAATCTATTGTCATTTGCATAGATTTATGTGAATGCGTAAAGAGTGATGAAATGGTGAGAAGGTGGGTTTCGACAATTCAATATCGGGTGAAGCACAGAAAAGGGTGAGTTTCTGCTTTCAATGATGGTTTGAGTGAAAAGGTAAATGAGAAAATCATGAACATAGATGATTCCCAATAACATTGCCTTGAAATAAGTTTCCATAATTTTCAACAAAAAAAAAATCACTGGTTGCTTTATTATAAAAAGTGTGTCGACAAGTTGGCTTACCGGTATGAAAAATGCTTGAACAATGGAGGTAACTATGAAGAAAAATATTTTCCGACATAAGTTTTGATTTGTAAAACGATTTTTTTAAGCAAGTTTCTCCAAAAAAATATTTAGTTTCCGGACACTCATCGAAAATACTGTAACATGTGTTTTTCATGTACAAAATTTAAATTTTGTGACCATAATATCATATATGTATATGGAAAGATCAAGTACAGCAAAATAATATTTTTAAAAATATTCTTCAGTATTCTTTTTTTTTTTCATTTTATATTCAATATTGGAATGGGACAAAAAAGTATAAGAAAAAAATAGCTATACAATAAGTACGTTGACTGAAATATTTATATAACAGAATTTTTATCAAAATTATCACTATGTTAAAGTACATATCTATGAAGCAGCTATATTAAGGGGGAGAAACTTTCATGTTGGGTTAACACATTCATCGTGTGTGATTCGTGATTTCCAGCTTTCATTCCTGTTTTCAAGTAAAGCAATCACGTATATAACACATTTATTCATTTAAAAGAAGATTACACACGTTATTTATTTATTCTTAAATCGATTTATACTAAGATATTCAAAGCAGTGTTTCCCGTTTACAAGTTACCATTATCGAACTATAGGAGAAAAGTATCAGAAAACCCTGAATGAGGCTGAGAGGATCGAATTTTGATGGAGCAATCTAAGCTCCTAAAAGGCAACTGAGAACTTTCGTTTACATAAAAGGATGATTTAATGGCATTATTTTGGATTATTGATAACATTATTTTGAAAAGCCTTGCAAATTTACAAGCTTGCGCGTTTTATAAAGGACAATTCCGTTATTTTGTACAGTTGGCTAAATCATTTTGTATCTAAATGGTATTTTTATTTTTTACCAAACTACTAATCAAGAAATATTTGTCATGATTTTGTTTTTAAGCAAAATAGCTTAAGATGCAATATTGAACTTTAGAAATATTTCACATTTAACTGATTGGCATTTGTTTTTGCAAATGGTTTTGGATTTATTTCTTTTATATTGAACATATCAATGATTTTTTTAATGATTACAAAGCATATTTAGTCATTTTATTCTAAATAGTTTTACTGATACAAATTATTGCAATTTTTGAAAATATGAAAAAAAAAAGAAAGATTTACTTTTTCCACAGGCATATATCTCTGAATTGAAATTATAACGTCCACACAATTGAATAAATATGTATAGAGATAATACGACATTTTTATTTCACAGCTTTTAACCAAATCATTCGTTGAACTTCAATTAATTTTCCAGCACTAGCCTCGTTTTCAAGATTCCTTGAATGGTGTGTGTTGGCACAGGTTCATGGTATCCAATTTGTGTTCGCTGTTGTTTCTATTCCGTTATGAATTAGAGTTTTGGTGCGGCATAAGATATGATTTGTACAGGGGCTGATGCTCTTTAAATATTTTGTAGCTTGAAATTAATCACATTCCAGAATCCTTTGAGAGGCCATCTTTGTAAAGTATATTTCCAAACATTATATTCTACCATTCTCAAGAATTTTGGCGAGGATCCCTCATTCGGGACCGTTTTGTGTATGTATTTCGTTTTGTATAGCAATAAATTATATTTTCGGAGGGTCGGTTTGACGCTCGAAACCCTTTGGACGAGCTCGGTAAAGTAAGTAAGTAAAGGCTTTAGCCTTAACTCCTCATGCTGTGAAAGTGAGGATGTCTGGTGAGTGGAGGGCTAGTTCAGTGGATATCCATCTTAATTGACAATAGTTCAAAATTAAGAGGCTCAATGCCAATAGCCCTTGCCTTGATATATGATTTTAATAAACATTTGATCCATATGTATCTATCAACTTCGGTCTTTTGAACTACGGTTGAAGCTACCAGTTAATTTGGTCGTCCTAGTTCACGCCATGTGTTGTTTATTTCATCAGATCGCTTATAAGCTTCTTCCTATGTAGAGATTTCTTTTTCTGTTGAGAAAAAGTTAAAATCATTCAAACTGACCATATTTTAATATTAAATGCTTATAATACTAAAACATATTTGTGTATGGAGTTTTAATTTCCATAATTGAAAATCTTATAATTTTATGTTGACAAATTATTTATGTCTTGAATATATTTAAATAATTTTAAAAAAATTAAAGAAAATGAAAATTATGTCAAATTTCTTACAGCCCAAAAGTATGCGCTATATTAAATACACACAACACTTTTAAAATAATTTGACTAACAATAAAATTGGTATATTATTAAACTTATTACACATTTTAAAAAAATAATAGAGTCCCGAAAAATCAGCACTCGATAACCCGGCATTCCGGGTGACTCGGTTTCACTATTGCAAGTCGAATAAAAACTACGAGCAGATCTGTTCTAGAACGTTAGCGATCAAAATATTAAGTCTATGTAAAAGCTATTGCTGCTGACACAGTCAATGAAAAATATGACGGACACTGATGAAGATGTTAAGTTTGAAGAAAATGTATACACACACACACACACTCTTTAAATATCACATATTGAGAGACTAAAGGCTGTCGCAACCGTCCTTTAGTATTTTAAATAACATGGTAAGTTGGTAATGGACTTATTGTTCTATCATCATATTTGTCATGAAGGAGCAAAACGCAGAATGACATACTGAAGACAACAGAACAATACGCTTGCCTTAAAAAAAGTAGCCATTTTTTGCAAAGTTGGATGTTTAACTTTCATTTTATTTTAAGCCTTCATAAAGTATTTTTCGGGGTGTGTCTGATCAGAAAAAATACTGTATATTATGTAGTCGTTAAGTTTATTTTTAATGTAATAAATATGTACTCTATGCCTTTCTAAAGTATGTACTTTTAATTTGTTTTAGGGTATTTGGGCAGTTTATTTCCCGTTGTGTTTTCATGCAAACAATGCATTTTTCTAAGTATAAACAGCACAATGTTTCCAAAGGTAATACTCGTGGTTTTTACTTTTAATCCCATTATTGATAATCCTGCATTTGCACGAACTGTGTCACCCTTCGAGCTTCATTAGGCTACGTTTTTGGGACTCTACTGTGTGTGTGTGTATTAAATTTTTATCACTAAACCCATATCACAAATTATCTTACAAATCACAACTCGATATTTTATGCGTATTTATATTCTTCAAATATAATTCAATCATACTTACTTCATATTTAAAATTATGGCCGTGATAGGCAAGGGAATATGATCGCGAACTCGTGGCTGCCATTACCGAGTTGCAAGTTCGAAAAATTGGGCCATTGAACTAAACGCCTTGTGAGGAAACTGATGCAAGTTATGTTAATTAAATTCTTGTATTGGCGTTCTGCGGAAATTTGGAGAGAGTGCGGCAGCTCAATTATGCCTTTCTCTGTCACCAGTAGCTTTCGTTTTTCTTTAGATTGTGATATCAATAAACTCACCCACACTCCCTTAAAATTCAAATTAAAATACTTAAGGTATCCGACTACGTTCGGAGACCTATTTTTTATTTTTCTAAAATTCACTAAAAATTTTACATTTTAAATTTCATTTTTTGCACTATGATAAAAAACACAGTATAAATAATATACATACATTAAAATTTACAAAAATTTAAAATTTTAAAGAAATTTTAATGAAATTTAAATTAATTTTTTTAATTTTTTCAAAGGCTCTATTTTTAAAAATAATTTATATTTTACAAAAAAAATTGCTGCAGCACATTTTTCAAACACATTTCTAGAGGTTGTCCTACAAGTTTTAAATTATTTTCTTTTAATCAAAAGTTATAGCTAATCGAAGCTACAACCTATGAATTTCATTCAAATTTTCGATACTTTTATAAGGAAATCCAACTATAAAATCACTAAAAATTGTTCAATTCTTAGCTGCTAGTCCAACCTCTAGATAATACTATTAATAACATTTGTGTAAAATTTCATACAAGTATCTCTATTGGCTCTTTAGATATCACATTTGAAATATCAAGAAATTTACAAAAAAACAGTTTTGAGAAAAATGCATTTAAACTTTATAAATGTAATTTCAAAACAAAATATCACAAGTATATTACTAAAACTCTAATGATTTATATTTAACACCTCCACTACTTGCTATTTTATTAAATTTTAACTTTCTTTGGCCCTATATTTTTTTTCTGGCTGATTTTTAAAAAGGCAAAGAATGTTGTTTCGAGTCACTGTGCGAATGATGGCAAGAAATCTGTCATCACGCAGTGTATAATAATTTACATTTATGCCAAAAGCTTTCAAACAAACAAATAAAAGCTTTGTTAAAAATAATGACAGCAATATGGGTACCCAAAGAAAATGTTTTCAGCTCAATAAAAGTTTCTTTCAGAACAATTTGCCGAAAAAGCGCGTTAAATGATTTGTTTACATTTGTGTCACACCGTGGAGGCAATTTTATAATAAATGCTTATCAAACAACTTTGTATACACAGGTTTAACAATATTTAAAAGTTTCATGGAAAGGCTTACACCTTTATTTATATATATTTTTTCCGGTGGCTATTCTTCATTGATACTCACACCAGCTCTCAGCTCCATTTGGGCATGGTGCATACATGGGTATCTCTCTGATGGAGCCACCGAGAAAAAATGCCGCACTTAGCAGAGCTTTGACGTGATTGGTGTTACTGCCATAATAGTTTTGAATTTTATTAATCATAACACTGGAAAGTTTTTCTTTCCCACCGAGGTTTTTCTGGCTTTTTCTAAGTTTTCTTTGCCGAATACTCACTCTTTCTTAGAAGTATATTAGGCACTCATTTTATGACACTGTTGACATCAAATAGATCTTTAACTAAAATGTATCCTTGGGAATCACCATCACACACCATAGAAATCAACATTGTTTTAAGATCTCGTGGTATAAAATCACACAAAGATTTTGTACGCACAAACAGATTCCATGATTGAAGTAAATACCAGATGAATGCAGGAACACGCATGTTCGACTAGACATTTAGAATTCTACAAAACTTAGACATAATTTCCTAATCTGGAAGTTTCCCAGTGGCGATGGATAAAGTTTCTATAGAAACTTTTAGGGAAGAATGTCCATGTATCTGTCGTCAACGGATATTCCACATTCTCCAATTGACGTGTTGGAACATTTTGTAATGCTTTTTACTACCAACACAGCAGCATTCATGACATCTTTAGCCGTTGATGTAGCAGCAGCCAAGATATTTCTTTCACAAAGTCTATATGCTCTTTTTGCCATACGGCATAACATATTCAGCTTAGGACGTAACTTTTTCGCAGACAAATGTCATCTTCCAATAACTCACATTCCACAAATAAGTTGCAAATTAATTGAAGTTTGGTTTTTAAGCTTTTTAGTAGCTGAAAAATTGACAATAAAAGTACATTTGGAGCATTTTAAAGTCACATTAGAAGTCAGTCCAAACAAGTAATCTTCATGCAGGTACAGATTCTTCTCAAAACAATTGAAGAAACACAAATTGAGAAAAACATACTTCCCAAAATATTTAAATAAAATATTCCATAACCTCTTAATGTTCCATTAAAACATTCTTTGCACTGTGAAAAATTCTTCAGTGAATCCAGTTTTTGTTCATTACAAGTTTGAATATTTGCTACTTCCAATGTTTTTGTTACCAATCTACTGTTATCAGTCCACTGTTGCATTTTCAAGAAGTTATTTTTATAGTTTTATGAACCATTATAACTTGAATTTTTAAAAGCAGAATGTCTAGAAACCATCAACGATCAAAAATTGTACAATTAAATCGAAAAAAGTTAAGTTTTTAGAAGAAATTTAGGATCAAAATTCGTAAGGCACAAATCAAAACAAAAACATGTGAGGTCAGAAGAAACAAATGTTGCCAATCGCAAGAGTCGAATTAAAAGATCGAAATTGTTGCCCATCAATTAAATAATTAAAAAAATTGTCAGAAATAGTTTTTAAAATTATAATGGGTTGAAACTGCAAAATTATCGGTAAAAAGCATGTTAAACAGACAACTTCCGGTTTCGATTTCACCACTTCCGGTTTCGAATGACAGCTGTAAATATATTTTAAACATCTGTAACTTTTTTTCTAATTATCGCACAGACAAAACAAAGACAGATTTAGAAAGCTAATTGCTTGAACTTTAAAATGGTAAAATAAAAGGAAATGCGATTTTTGACCAAAAATGGCATTTTCAATGTAGTCGGATACCTTAATGTATGCATGCTCACATAATATATTCCCGTTATTTTTAAACGTATTATTGTATTCTTTGAACCACATATATTAAGTGTATTATGCAGCTTTGAAACTTTTAGTTTTCAGAATGACGAATTTGACATCCACGTTAAATAAAATCACAATTCATAAATTATTTACCAATAGTTAACTGAAATACTACTTTATAATCCTTTAAATATTTATGCCATAAATATTTCTATTTCTACCCCACAGAAAACAAAAACCTCATATTTCCCCCCCCCCCCAAATTTGTAGATATTATGAAAGTTGAACGGTTTTAGTTCCCGAAAACAATTATTAGGGCGTGGTTTTCTGTATTTGATTTCAAAACGATTGATAGATTAGGCTAACCTGTCTTATAAACTTTTTGCCGTTGATTGATAAAGCTGTAGTTTTTAAACTTTTCATAAGCGATGACCATGCATTTTTTTCTTCGAAGATTTGGGTTTAATTTTTCCTTCACCAACTTCAATTCAATTTTGGGGATTTGTGCTTCTATATTCCTTTTAGAATTAGGTTCCTTAAGTTCCTTTTTGTTTTTGTCCTTTTTGTGCTTATCCTGTTTTGTCCCCTCCCTTTAGATTTACTCTTCCTTGAATTAGGCTTTTATTTTTCTCGTTTTCGTCCTTTGCGGACTTGCTCTGTGGTAACACGATTTGATTTTATCCAAACTGTATTCGTAGCTCCCAGATCCGTCTTTTTTTTTTTTTTTTTAGTTAAAATGGATTACCTAAAAGCTTAGTCATTGTAGCATATGTAACCCATAGTTAATTTTATTCAACACAAAAATCTTTTTCGACTTAATTTGGAAATGCGTATTAGTTCCGTCGTTAAAGCCATTTCTAATATGAAATCTTTCAACATCATTATGTATCCGAGACGCAATTGTGTATGTATTTTGATAAACAATGTTACTGTTATAATTTAAGTTGATAAGAAACAAGGATATTAAAACTTTGTCTAAAGGATGTCTTCAAAACTTTACATGACTACTTGTTAAGCAATTTACTATAAGAAGGTTTTATTCTCTTAAACACTTTTTTGGTATATGCATGCGATGATTTATACTAGTTTTATAGTTTTGTTCACCCTGATGCACTCGTCTTTCAGTTTTCTACAGATGCAAATTTTCATGTGGAAAGAATGGATAGTCTGATTAAAATATACTCCTATATATTTATGTGAAAATGTGTAACATATTTTGGCGGTTTTCGTCATCTACACTGGTGTACAGAATTAAGGTACTTTTCAGATTTGGTTGATTATTTCTAAAACTACTGAACTGATTTTAACAAAATTTGGTTTACTTATAGAGTTTGATTTAATAATAAAAAAATAATTCAAGAGTTATAGTACAAACTCATGATTTTGCGTAAGACTTATCGGAGGCGGAAGGTATGAAACTGTGGTTGCAGAATAAAACAAAACAAATGAGTTAATAGGAGATATGGTTCCTTCTTTCTGATACACAGACCCGTCACACCGTGATTTTATATTAGAAATAAGGCGTGTTCATTTTGGATTGTGCGTTTCCGTAGAAATTGGTCACACTCGTTCAGCAACGCAGTTTTCTATCTTTTAATGGTTCTAGAAAGGGTTGCGAGTTACAATTGTTCTTCTGAGAGTGTCCAATATATGCGTTTAAACTGAAACCTATAGATCTGGCTGTACAATCCATCCGGCGAATATCCTCACTTTCTAGAAATCCATTTACCTGATTAACTCTATAGAGCCTCACGTTGCCATCAATTAAAATGAAATCAGGACCAACTGCAACCCTGAAAAGGTGAACATAGGTTTCGAAAACTTCAGCTCTATACTTTACAGCAATCACACTGAGTTTCCAAATACATGAATGTGTATACAGCCATCAAACTTGATGTCTGCTAATACCATTAAGCCTCCGCAGCCGTAAGGGTTGATTTCTCGAATAATGGAGAACAGATAAAGGATCCCTTAATCTCTCTATATAAAAGAGCGTGAATAAAAACAATAGTTAGTTTGAACTGGGACTAATCATTGAAGAGAACATTTTGCCAATGAACCCTGTTATAATATCTATGATTTCTGCGCCATTTTAAACGGACTCTCCTGTTCGCAGAATTTATTGGGAAGCAGAAATTATTTGGGAAGTTTTCCTACAAACAGCCCCTCTCCGAAAGTTTTTGAAACAGTCACCCTTGAAACTCGGGTTCCTGTAACCGCAATTAACAAGTGAGAGATCTGAGAAGCTCTAGAAAACCTGTTTTTCAACGCCATGGTGATGTTCTTAGTTCAACTACCCATGATTTGTTTCGACGGATTCGGTATCCTGAGACAATTTACATAAGTTGAACAAGGCGTTGAATTTTCTTTCAAACAATGGATTTTTGCCTATTCTGCTTCTATACACACAATTCGCCTTCTCACTCCATTATCTGAGGATTGGTGGTTACTTATTGAACTTGAATGCTTGAATTTTAAACAAGAAATTTGCCGATATGTGCTAGTGAACTAAATACAGATTTTGGTATGTGCTCTTATTAATTATGTTTCACCGCTTGCTTCATCAACATACTCATATACTCTTGCATATTCGATGTGTAATTTATGCATCTTTGTTTCGAAGCAGTAGTTTTACCTTTCGTTCAAACATCTTTATGAAATTCACCCAAATATGCAAATCATTTAATTTTTTAAACACCATTCTCTTACACTTCATGAACAGAAAAATGATTATTTACGAGTGGGGTGTCAAACTTGAGGCCCGCTGCCTGTATGGTGTCCACAATGAGCAGTTTTGCGGCCCGGCCGATATATCGCCACATAATAAGTCAAAATCAGTGTAAGTCAAAATCAATGTAGTTATTACAAACATGTATAACTATTTAATGGAAAATAATTTATTGTTAAGATTTACAATGAATGTAGACGAAACTTCAAAATTTTGTAAATATATATATATATATATATATATGTCATACATGTTGTATATGACTTATTTTGGTCACACGGACAACATATAGGCGGTACTCCATTTCACGGCAATCATTCTGAAGCGTTTGTACAGTCATCAATGTAAGCGCATTAAAAATGAGGACCAAGGGAAGTGATATGACGTAAATATATACAAAATGTTGAAGTTCCATCGACATTTTGTGTAAATCTTATCTATAAATATTTGTCCAATAAATAGTTATAAAATTTTAATCGCTATATTCATTTTTACTTAACTTATATAATAAAATATCAAAATTTCACCCGCAATAGGAAAGATAGTTGCGGAAAAGGGATGTCACACAAGTGTCAGAACGTAGCATTAATGTTTTCTTGTTTGTATATATGTTTATTATATGAATTATTCAAAATAAAAACTATATATATATATTAATTTTTTTGAGGTCCACTTGAAGTTAAACCTCGTTTGTTTGGCCCAAGTTAGCCTTTGAGTTTGACACATTTGATATACGAGATTGACCCTATAATTTATTAAAAATGTGAACCCACCTGGTTTTTGTAGAACACGCATTTAATCCATAGGTCATCTCAATCTATATAAAAATTGCAAACTAATAAAAGGAGAAATTATGGTAAAACCTGTTGATATCTTTACTTACAAAAATCTGCTTTAAATTAAATTGAAATCTACCTTTCACTAATGGTTTGATATTTGAAATTCAGAATGCACCTCTCACATTTAATGTTCTCGCAAAACTGTGTCACAACTTTTGAATAGTTAATTACATGTGTTATTTACGATTGCCTACGCACTAATCAAGCACAAATGCAATTTCATGATTGTTGCAAGCTCTTAGATTTAAGAAAATAACGTAGCTTTCAAATGGTATTCGTAACATAATTAAGAGTAATATTTACGATAATGTAAGCAAAAGTGTATTATTTTTTATTAAGTGCAAAATAGTTTGGTCCAATTAAAATATTTATTTTTCTGTCAATAGTTTGTATCTTAATAATACAAATTATATTTATAACACGAAAGTCGAATTAATTCAGATATTTTAATCTTCCAAGTATATACAGTAATTCTATAGAATGTCATTATGAAATAGTATTACTATCGGTGTTAGAAGAACATCAGCTGAAAATTATTCAAGCGAATAAAAAAATAGAATGAAAAATAAACCATTACGATTTAATGTGTCGTAAAAATCAAAGCATGATACATCTTTGGTTTTCGAAAGTTAAAGCTTTCGGTATATGTTTTATGAGTATCTCTTAATAGCATTTCATCTAATTTTTTTAAATTTTTTTAATCCGAAGCTGTTTTTTTTTAAAGTTATTTAGCTCCTGCTTACAGTAACCTATTTCCTTGATCATATATATTGTTATTGTTAGCGTTATATATATTTTGAAAATTTTATATTTTATTAACTTTTTTGTCGTAAGTTTTTCAAATGTTCATTTCTTGCATAAAATGAAAGAAGATATAAATCAAGCACCCCTAGTTCAAAAGCAAAAATGCTCTTGTTTAGAATGAAATATTCTGATTTAAAAAATTATGAAAAACATATGGTCTGCTGAAATATTCAAAATTAAAAAGCATCAATCCAATTCTTGTAAATCTGTATAAAACTTTGCATAAACGGATCCTGGGAATTTTTAAAACATTTTATTTGTACTGAAGAAAACTGAACCCACAAAAGAGCCAATTTATCAAAATAAAATTCCCGAAATTTTCCAGAGAGATGCATATACATGTGATGAAAATAAATATGACAATGTTTAGTATGGATAAAGTTTGGCGGTTCATATGCTTTAGCGTAGCTGTATATTACTTCCCTATACACTTTAAAATAAATCATTAAATAAATGTTTAATCCTTGAAAAAAAAAAGCTTAATTGTAAAAACAGAATATGATTCAACAAAAATGAATCACAATTAGTCTATATATTAACCTTACTTTATACTTTAAAAATAAATATGTTATTTATATGTCAATAACAATAAATGGCTTGAATAGTAGAATAAATTAATTAACATTTGAGCTCATGAAAGTGTTAATTAATGCAACAAATTTATTATAAAAAAGTTCACTCTTTTTATTTACAAATATATGTGAATATGTATGCATATATGATCCTTCTCAAATACATTGGAGGTTAGGCCCATTTTTAATTCAGCATCAAGGGTTTGCTAATTTCCATGATCTTATTTAGATATGTTTTTGTCTAATGTTTTTATTGCTCGTTAATGCTACGATCTAGAAACTCTACTTTAGAAAAGGAAATGGTACCCATAAAGCTATCTTTATCACACATTACTGCACTTAGTCAATAACAGTTCTGTAGATAAAAAAAAGTCTTTTTGATTCGATATACTAGATCCCTCTTTTTTTCTCCTCTTATAGTTGAAATTTTTTTTATAAGATTCTTATTTAAGATTTTTTTTATTTAGTGTGTAATTTGACTTAAATTTCATAACACATGTACTGAATAAAACGCAAGATCATTTTGCAAAAAATCAAAGTAAAGTATGTGGTTTCAATTACAAAATCAAATTAATTGTTAGAAATCTCACCACTAAATGAAAATTCTATTATGTGGTCAAAAAAATTTATAAACGATTGTTTTTCATTGTTTCATGTAGATAGATCGTATAAATAAAAGAAAATGTGTAGAAGATTATCGATTTTATTTCAATGTGTTACCTGTTTATAATCATTTCTTATTATTGAAGCTCTTTCATCAGGTCAGCAAAAATGCTATGCCAAGCATGTTTGCAAGTTATGAAACTTTCAATTGGGATCGATGATTACGTGTACTATTGAAAAAAGAATGGACTTAAAAAATTATTGTATGATTCAATAAATGAATTTCTGGCATGTTGCAATAGATCGGTATCGAAAATAAATCTAGCAAACATTTTATGATGTTGCAATCAATGTTGTAGAATAAAAAATAAAAAAATGTCCAGGCTACCAGCAATGCATTTAAAATATCCCGTCAAATAAATATCACATATAAAATGCAGAGAAAATTACTACGTATATGATATTAAACTTTTATTTTTATACTTTTTGATATTAATCACGCTTGCTACCATTTAAATACCGAATTTTTCCTCATCGTGGACTTCGGATTCTACTTTTTTATTTAGAAGATGAAACCTCGTACTAACTTCACTGTATATTCTGTTAAGTTTGTTGTGTATGCTGAAGAGCAGAACAAACGGCAAGGAACATAACCCCTCTGATTATTTTCTGCCCATCATACGTATGCACACTGAAGCACACAACATATTGACCGGATGGTTTTCTAAAGTATCATTGAGCAGAAGAGTTTCAAATAGACAATAAATAATGTTGTAAGGTATATGAATGAATAAATAAAACCATCCAAACGATAAAAGTAATTTTATTAACAACTGTTATCGTCCACCAGAATTAGGCAGATGAACGAAACGTTCAGGTGACAGGTGCCCGTTCCAAAATCCAAGCCTGTGTTAGGGGTTTTAATCTCACGTGGTTGTTGTACAAATTTCATAGTCTATCTACGCTGAGTACACAGTTACCAATATATCTTCACACATTAGGGATTTTTCTCTCCTAGGGCACATCGTTACTATAGAATCATTGTTTTTGGATATGTATCTTCCTAGATTGCCCCATATGTGTTCAATTGCTTTATTTGCTTAGGTCCTTGTAACACAATACGTGAGTTTAATATGTTCAATCGCGGACAAAACTATGATGAGTAGTTGACGACAAATATCACAGTATGAGGTGACAAATATACTGTGATGTTGTCGTCTTGGAAAAAGATTAGAGGTATCATTACAAAAGATGAACGTGATGGAGAATGGAGCCAGTGCAATATTATTCAGGGGCAGTAATTTCTTGGTAAATATAAAGTTCAGTAAAATAACTCAGAGTGATACTTCCGGAGATGAGAATTTTTCTAGTATTGAATTAATTATTTACAATAGTGCTGAATAAGTACTCCGAGTTTTGTTTTTGTTTTCCTATGTGTAAATGTCAAGCAATCAGAGTGAATGTGTTCTCTCATTTATCAATAATAATCGTACCAGTCATTGATGTGTCTAGTTCTTGTGAATCCGGTATTGTGTAATTTGCTATTTCCAATAATCAGGCTTTAACGGTTTACCCCAAGCAAGTCATTATGCGGTATAGATAACTATTGTGCAGTCTTCTGAAGAGTATCTTATAGTAAAATATAAAGTAAGTAAGAATTGTAAATGCAATACCAATCCTTAAGTGTTACACGCCTATTGCGTTTTCTCTCCCTCCCCATCTGTCTGCCTCATCTGCCAAATGTCGTCACAAACAAAATATACATGCCTTCAATCAGACTGGCTGTTTAAACACGGATAAATCATATTGCAACTGTCCATGTATTTTAAAATTTTCTCAAAACTTGGGAAACGATCACGAGCTTTATAACTACTTTAATTACACTTTAGACTTCTCACAATCTTCTCAACCATTCAACCAGTGTATAATATGAATTTTTGAAGAACTTTAAATGAAATGAAATATTTTCTATGAATACGGAGAAAGTAAAAGAAAACGATATATCAATTATACATACGAAAAGATTATATTAATATATATATATTATAGGATTCGTAATTTTTTTTAAAATAAGAAATACATATACAGTTGCATATAACTTTAATAGTGAATTTAAAACAAAATGAATTACATTTTCTTAAAACAATAGTAAAATGAACATTTTTGCATATAAATAAATCATAAGGATAGCAATAATTTTCTTAAAATATATTTCTTACCATCATGAAGTAAAAAGAAGTAATTCCAAAATCCATTGAAATAATAGAAATGTGTCTCACAGAATTAGTTCAAAAAGTCTAATACATAGGAAATAAAAAATATATAAAAGTGTAAGAGCAAAAATCTAATACCGAAGCAACAAATAATCTTATTCGTAGGAAAACAATGGGATTTCAAGAAAGAAAATTTTCAAATTGTAGTTTAGTTACTGATTGAGCTGCTGCAAAAAACAGACAATTTAATCATCATACATACAGTAATATTAAGATTTTATGTTCTTGAGTAGTTAGAAGAATCCTTCGTTCTCTGAAATTTTATTTCAAACATGTTAGATCCTTTTTCTGCATCAGAATTTAAAATAATGATTCAAAAACTACATTTCATTTGATAGAATTGATTAAATTTACGTCTTCAACAGAGAAGAAAACTTGCAAAATATGACGATTCGCCAAATGAAATATAATTATGTCTTAATGCCTATTTTGATTTATATATATATATATATAGGAATGGTTATATATGAACTGAACTAATGTAAAGCTTAACAGATACTTCATTTCAACTATATTTAGAATTAAATGGGCAGGAAATCCTGTGGACGAATGTTACGGGTGTTATTTTGATGTAAGATATAAATAATGTTTTAATAGAAATCTATGACTGCATATCGCATATGCTCGATGAAATACGAATAATCGTCTGAATGAGTATTACATTTGTACTACGATCTTTATATAATAAAATTTTAATTTTAAAAAAAAATGAAGTTAAAAATATCTTTATTACAATTATTAAACTGTTATCACTATACTAATGACAGACATTATGGACGTAAAAGCATGTGAAGATAAGTGACGTCAAATGAAATTAAGTGAATGTAAAACGTGATCATTTCTTAGAGAAAAGGAACATTATCGAAAGTAAGTAACGCAATTCCTTATTTTCTAAATTTATGACATATTTTTAAAAAAATGTTTTAACTCTTATTATCACCACACTTTTCTTGGTTTACTTTAAATTTTAGTTCCTACTGTTCCATTATGAAATATCTCGTTAACTTAAATCACTTTAAGTTTTTTCTAATATTATTTTTTTTTATAAAACATAAAAACATATAGTTCTAAAAATATTAACACTGTAATAATACAACAGTTTTTGTGTCAAACAAAGGATCTGGTTTAAAATTCTTTAATATGCAATACTAGAAAATTGTGAATTTAAAATACTTATAAATAAATATCTTATCTCTATTAAAATCTGAAAAAACCATTTCTGTTTATAAAATAGAGTGCATTTTGTGTGGAAATTTTACATATAAATACAAAAAAATTTGTGTCTATACTTTGTGAAATAACATTTTTAATGAATAAAAAATAAACATAGAAGTAAAATCACACTTACACAAATCGTCATCGTGTACAATCGTGTTACTATAAACAGGTAATGCATATATTATCAACAATTACCATTCAAATCATAAATTTCCAAAAAATTTCAAACAAGGGCAAGATACACGAAATGCTTTTAATAATAATATCTTCATGTTATAGTATGCACTGTAAATATTAATTTCAAACTTTTCCATGTTTTA
>BMAO01029359.1:0-34391 GCA_019973975.1 Trichonephila clavata
AAGAAAAACAAATAAGTGTATTTCAGATATATCAAGTACAGAAAAATTCAATCAATGTCCATTTTTTTTTATGTTTGTCATAATGTTTCTTTACACAGTCCTTTCTTGGAAAAATCATAGTTCAATGTTCATCATTCAATTCTTTGTTTATCTCCCAGTTCTTGTTTATTATTATTCTTTGGATCACTACTCAATCAACTTATTTCAAAATACACAACCATAACAAAATCTTCAGATATCACATAATATTTTGTAATTTTCAGATATTACTTCTATCACAAATACAATGAAATCTTTATAACATCATGTATCATAAAATTGACCTCATCGCCATGTTTCATACAGTCCATAATTAATATACTTTTATCACAAATCATAAAATTGACCTCATCACTATCTTTTCATACAGTCCATAATTAATGTATTTCTTCAAAAATAGTCTTCGATAATGTTTTCATTATGAATAAAATACAATACAAATATTCAATTACATTAAATTTTGATTTTCACAATGTAAACAAGTCTTAAATTCAAGTTTTATAAAAGCAACTTTTTTTTAAAAAATAACAATGCACTCCTTACAAAATAACAATGCACTTCTCCCTCCCCCCCCAAAAAAAATGTATCAGGAAAAAAAACACTCTAATAATAAATATAAATCAGAATTTAGCATAATTGGAAATTGGATTTTGAATGAAAAGGATCTTGTAGAATGAACAATGTCTGTTAATTTTCCTGTATATTGATTTGGTTCATCTATTTCATAAGTAACATTTGAGAGTTTGTTGACAATCTGATAAGGACCAATATAAGGATTCTGCAGTTTACTTGAATTAGGGTATGAGAAATTTTAATATAGGACTAAATCTCTAATTTTAAATTTTGCCTCAACATAATGTTTATCATACCTTTGTTTATTTATCGTATGATATTTAATTGTTCTGTTTACTGCAATTTGTCTTGCTTGTTGTATAGGTGGGTAATTCAATTTTACTTGATTAGGTAATGGTGAGTCATATGGCAATGTTCCAAACATCAAATATGCAGGTGGAAGCCAGTGACATCATGTGGCGAGATTGTATTCATATGTAACTTGTTCTAATAATTTTGTCCAGGGATTTTGTAGTTGAATTAACTTTACATCTTAATTTTGCTACTAATGTCTGATTAACTCTTTCATTCTTTCCATTACATTATGGTCTATTTGCTGAAGTTAGTAATTGTCTAATATTATGATGTTTTAAAAATTTCTTAAATTTAGAAGAGGTGAATGCTGCATTTCTATCACTTAACAGTTGTTTTGGGCATTGAATTGAAAAAAATTTGTTTTAAGCAATTTGCGTAAGTTTCAGAAGTGACACTTTTGGATGGAAATGTCCAAGCATATCTGGTAGCATGGTCCAGAAAAATATGCAGGTATTTCTTTTGTGAATTATGATAATTAAATCCTCCTACAGTGTCTAGTGACATCAGTTCAAATGGTTCTTCTGCCACGGGAACTTCTTCTAATAATCCATACTTTTTTTTGTGTAGATTTTTTATTTAATTGACATGTTTCACAACATTTAACAAAATTTGAAATATCTAATATAATATCTTTCCAGTAATAAATTGGGGATATTAATTTTAACATCTTTTTCACACCTGGGTGACCAAATTGTTCATGTGCAGTTGTAATTAATTTTTCTCTCAAAGCTAATGGTACTGCAATTTTAATTAAATTCCTTTTCTTAACAGTTAATACATCATTATATTTTGTATATTTTGGATCATTCATGTTCTCTGAATTTTGGTATTCAATAATTTCATCAGTATTTAAAAAATGACAAATGGGTGATGTATAATGACATACTCGACAACATGTCTGCTTCAACATTTAATTTACCTTTTATATAAACTATCGAATATTCATATTGAGAAAGTTTTAAACTCCATCGAAATAAACGTCCAGTTAAATGTTTTACACTTTTAAGCCATTGTAAGGCAGCATGATCAGTATGTATTGTGAATTTGGATCCATGTAGGTAACAGTGAAATTTATCTAAGGCATCTATAATTGCTAAACACTCTTTTTCTGAAATTGTATAATTTTTTTCTGTTTAAGTAATTGTCTCGAGTGATAAGCTATGGGGTAAAGTGTTCCATCTGGGTGTTCTTGTTTTAAAATTACACCTATTGAATCCTGACCTGCATCACAAAATACATGACATGGATATTGTGAGTTGTATAATTTAAGTATAGGTTTTGAAATTATACAAATTTTTTAACTTTTGATAAGCTTCCTGACATTCATGTGACCAATTCCAAACTGCATCTTTTTTAAGTAATTTATTTAATGGTACTCTAAGTTTTGCATAATCTTTAATAAATTTTTGATAAACATTGATGGAACCAAGAAATCTTTGGAGTTCTTTTACATCTTTAGGTGGTGCTAATTTTCTTATTGTTTCAATATTTGGATTACTTGGGGAATAATGACCTTGTGTTATTTCATATCCTAAAAATTTTATTTTTTCCTGTGCAAATTGACATTTTGATTTTTTAAGTTTAATGTTTTTTTTTTACAAATTTGAAATATTTTAGCTAAATGAGTTAAATGCTCTTCCCAAGATTGTGAGAAAATTATAATTTCATCAAAATAGTTTAAAGCAAAAGTTAACTGATATTTTTGTAAAATTTGTCTTATAGTTCTTTGGAAAACAGCTGGGGAATTTTTCCAGCCAAATGGAAGTCTTAACCATTCATAGAGTCCAAAATTAGTTGTGAAAGCCAGTTTTTCTGCATCTTTTTCATGAATTTTTATGTGCCAATATCCACTTGTTAAATCGAGAGTAGAGAAAAATTTAGCATGAGTTAAATTATCAATTACAAAATCTATCAGAGGTACAGGGGTGGAATCTTTTCGTGTTATTTCATTTAGTTTTCTATAATCAATACATAATCTTGATTTTTTTCCCTTCATCTTTTTATATGCTAATGTTACAGGGGCAGCATATGTGGACTATGGGAGGGTCTAATAAAACCTGCTTTTAACAATTCTTCTATCTGTGTTTGTATTTCTTTAGATTCTTGTTGACTATTTCTATAGGGGCGTAGACTTATAGGAAGGTCTGAGATTAAAGGAATTCTTTGTGGGCTCCAAATTGATACAACCTACATCATATTTATTTTGTGAAAATATGTTTTGAAATTTGTCAAGAAGTTGGGTTAAATCTTCCCATTGCTCACTAATTTGTTTTGGTATTGTGTCCTCAACAACCATGGCTGGGTTAAACAATATTTTCCCCAGATCAGATGATTCAGGGCTGTCTGGTATTTGATCTAAATAGTTATTACCCTTAACAGTATTATTATTCTCATGATTAGCATTGGCATAGTTCATAAGTTTATCATTTTCAAGAGTTTTACAATATGTCCCATGATATGTTCTCAATTCACTAACACACTTATTATTTGAAATTTTAACATTACTTAAATTTTTACCAAATTGAAAAACACACATTTTACGAATACTAATATCAAGTTTAAATAAATGTAAATATTCAAGTCCTAAAATAATATAAGGCAATTCAGTATCAATTACAAATAAATCTATTTGCTTAGATATTTTACCGATATTCATAAAAACTGTAATTATACCTTTGTGATGAATAGTCCCACACGTTTGTTTTATTTTTACATCATTATTTTTTAAATTCTTAAAATTTTTAAGTTGTTTAGATAAATTTATTGGAATTAATGACACATTGCGTCCTGTGTCAACTAGAGTAAAAAACTGCTTGGAACATACCGTTGATTTGATAAGTAGTTGTCATCCCTGTCGTTGGATATTTTCACTATTTCTGGGTGGGCGAAAATTATGTTGATTCTGTTGTGCAAACTGCCTAGGTTGATTCTTGAACTGTCTTTCATTGAAACGCATCATGTGTGATTGTCTATATCCTCTTGATTGGAATCGTAGTGGATCAGTTCCTGTGTTTATATTGCCGTATGCTTGATTCCGAGTATTCCATATTCTTGAACTTCCACTTTCTCCGGCATTTCGATTTGAATTGTCCGGTGTCACGGCTATTAGTTGTCGCATTGTCGAAATCCATTGGCAGGGTGTAGAAATCTTTTGAATGACTAAAAAATTTTGAAAATCCATTGGACTAGATAATGTCAAATGTTCCACTATGGAACTGTCGTTATAATTAAGTTTTTTGCCTAGGGCAAGTTTTTCGGTAAAAAATGAAATCAAGTTTTTGTTGTCTTCTAGTTTTAGGTTGTGGAACTTTTGTATTTCTTCTTGTCTAGTCACATCAAATACCGTAATTAACAATTCTCTGTTTTCTTGGTACGTATTATTAAATAGTTTATTATCGTACCAAAACTTGATGTAACTTCCTGTTAAATATTTTGGGAGGTTTTTATGTTTCCAATGTTCGTCTTTTTGATATTCGAGGCATTGTTGATCAAAACAGTAGAGAAAACTTTTAAAAGAACTAAACTTAGTATTGTCAAATTCAGGTAAAAAAAATTATTCTGAAGTGTCCCTTGGTGACTCCTGCCGGAGAGAATCGTCTTCTATTGTATTATGATTGCTAGTTCGAGAAAATAAATTCTTAAAGTTCATTTTCTTGGTTTCGTGGCATATGTGGGGTTTCCTCTCGGTATCCTGCCGGCTCTTGACAGGCCTCAGGCCTGCGGTTTAAATGATGAGGCATTTTATAACAAACTCTTCTTTTATTCTTCTATAATAATCTAATATCCAACATGGCGTCCCTTAGGCGCGCAACACCATAGAACAATAGACGGTAATCCGGCCAGAAGTCCACCAGCTACTTCTCTCCAGTACGCGTTCGCCTTCGTCAGAGCTCGCTCCACCTTTAAATAGGCTTACTTACCCACAAATCCTTACGCGATGATAAAGAGTTCGCTCTATTTTTATTTATTACTCCCTTAATTTTAAAGTTAATCCTTTCAAACCTGACATATATATATATAATATACTGTAGCATACATATAAGTATTTAAATTCTATTATTTTTATAATTTCTAATATATCCTTTCTAAAATCTTATGTCTGGTTTATTTTACAATTTCGGTTTTTTTTTCAGTTTTAGTGATTATTGATGATTCATCTCTCTATAGTAGAGAGTTTTAATTATATATGCATGTATATGAAATGATGTCTAGTATGGTAATTTTATTTAGCTCATTATCCCGATTGTTATAGAGATGAGGTATTATCCCATTCAAAGAAACATCTTTGTTAACAAACAGCTTTTTTTATTAATGGTATACACACATATAACATTTAATGGATAGCAAAATTTAGAGAAGAATTTTGTAGAGTCTAAATAAGCAAATAGGAACACAAAAACAGATAAAAGCTAAACAGCAGGCCACACAAAATGCAACGCCAAGAAAGACCAGAGAAATTCCAGCGAAATTTATTTGGCAGGTAACTGGTTTTTCAAAGATGAAACGATTCAAATTACAGACTTTTGTGTCGTGTGGATGATGAGAAAATCAGTAATTAGAGTAGCCACAATTGTTAGCTATAACCGCTGCCACATGCCTCGGCATAGAATCAATGAGGCTTTGGATGAGTTCTTTGGTTACAGCAGTTCAAGCTGCTTCCACATGTTGCCGAAGTTGATCTGGTGTAGCTGCGGGTGATGTATCCCAGTCAGTCATTGTGCAATCATGGACCACACATTTTCGATTAGCAATAGATCAGGAGAACAAGAAGGCCAAAGAAAAAATTCAATCTGATGGGTAAAGAAGAATTCCTGAACATTGCGTGCCACTTGTGGTTGATTATTATCCTTTTAATGCCAAGCGTGGCAATATGGCTCATGTCATGTGCGGAGGTCCACGGGCTCCAACACCTCATAGGAACCTCATCGGCAATGCGTAATAGAGAGGAGGGGCAGTGGAGTTCAATACCACCCCAAACCAGGATACTGGGGGCGTGTGGCGATGTATAACGCGACAGTTCTGCAGCATCTCACCATGTTGTCTCCAAACTGATCATCATGATGTTATAGACAGAAGCGGGATTCGTGAATTATCGTTCCATTCCTTTGTCCATGTCCATTGCTCATCCCACCATTGGTGGAGAAAAAGCCTGCGGTTTCCAGTCAAGGGTAAAGGAAGCAATGAACGCCTTGCAGATATTCCACTCTGCTTCAAACGGCGTCGAATGGCATGAGCGGGCACCGACTGACGCTTAACAGACTGAATCTGTTGTGCTATGGTTCGTGATGTCACTGCGTGATCCATCACTGCTAATCACACAATTATCCTGTCATGAAGGGCAGTGGTGCAACAAGGTGGGTGCGATCGGCCCCATCGGTCCGTATTTTCCTCCTTCAACCAGCGATGACAGATCCACATCACAGTTGCTTAGTTTCGTCCAACCCGTTGACCGATTTCTCTGAAGGATAATCCGCAACCCCTATAAACTACTATTCTTCCTCGGTCGAACTCAGAAACTTGGTCAGAAGTCGATCGGTGTCTTCCACGAGGTGTAAGTAAACAGCTTACACAAAAAAAAACCGCACGAAAAAACAATTGTCGTACTTCCAACCGCCAATTTGTTCTCCCCCATTTATAACGCTTGTGATGTGCGTCCGCGCTATAATGCAAATGATTTGCATATTTAATCGCCTCTAGCAAGTGATGTAAATTTCACATGGTTTGCATGTTTTCTTCAGGGGGTTGCATTCAGTGCGGCCAGCAGTGTAAGCGAAGTTAAGCAGACAATAGAGCAAGAGGGCTTATTTTCCAGAAATCTCGGCTTGTATACGAAGCGGCAAACGGAAGTACATCTCACATGATCTTGTTTATTGGTGGAAAGATATCGTTCAAAAGATTCCAGTCAGGTAGGAAGTTTATTGGTATTTACGTGCGAGTCCTGAAAAATCAGGACCATTACAAATTTAAAGCGTGCTCAAGATTAAGTTAATGGGAATTATATATATATATATATGTTTGTGTGTGTGTGTGTGATATTTCACATTAGTTTCATCTTAAAAGCTTTTAATATGTAATTATCTTAACCCCCCCCCGCCGACTCTCACGGGAATAACAAACTGCAGCTTACCCCTCCCTCCGAAAGAGATATAATCGTAACTTTATTTCTTCAAAAATTAAAACCTCAACGTATTTAAAGTAATATTATATAAGACTTTATCATCCGATTATTTGGCATGCTCGGAAGTCAGGGGAATTTTGGTACTTCGATTGCCACTTAATATAAAAGCTCCCATTTTCATGAAAAATTCGCCCACTTCGTCCTGTAAAATGCCAATTTTTTGTTTGTATTGTTAATGTCTTCTGCTACTTTTTTGCGCCATGTCGCTTCTAATTAGTGTGTGTGTATGCGTGTTTTCTACATGTGAAATAAACAAAAATGTCAATGTATCCAGCCTTATCAATTGTACAAAATAGACTACCACCAAATAATCAAAATATTGATTAAAATGGAAATACACTCACACAGCAAATTCAATATATGCATATATATATATACTAGCTGAACCGGCCAAGCGTTGCTGTGGCTTTGTTTTAATACGTTAGTTCAATATTATCCTATGCTATTCAATGCAGTCCAATTAATCTTCGTTTATAATTTTGGAGGGTCGAAATAAAATATAAAACAACAATTATTTTCATTTTGCATTACATTCATCTCCTATTTGAGTGTAGTGTAATGCATGAATTACTAACGAAGTCATTAAGTAACAACATATGAGGATTTAATTTTATAAAGGTGGTGAATAACGTTGATTCCTTGCAATTTTTAAAATTATTTTTATCATTTTAAAGTACAACAACAAATAATTTTATACAGATAATCGGTGCACACTGTTTTTCGGTAACCCGTATTTTGCTAACTCAAATAGATTCAACGGTTTCAAAACACATGAGCATCTAACATCTAGTTGCCCATTCGAGAAACATGGATTTTCTAAGTCCAAATATCAAATGAATATTGTTCGGGTTTCAGATTAATTTATGCTCATCGTGAAAGCCAAATAAATCGGGAATTGAAGCCTTTTGGTATTAGAGACTCTGACGGTATCAGTGGAGCAACAAATTCCGTAGTAGCAGAACCGAATTTTCGTTCAAACTTTGCAGTCAAATTGTTTGCTTCAAGAAGTTCCCGGTATAATTTTTTGATGATCAAACGTGCATTATTGTATTATCTAGGTGAATTTAAGTTACGCAGATAATAACCGGGGAACCAACCAGAGATTATGTGGTGACATTCCTGATATATCTAGAGAATTCAAAAACTCGATTGGAAAAATTACGGTTTTGTTTTGATCAACAATAGTGTCGATTGGAATAAAAAACTTTGGATCAACTGGCAACAACCCTGTGTCTGGAAGTTTATTTCATAAAATTTCAACATTTTTTCTGATTAAGTAACAGGATTAAAGCGGCAATAATTATCTAGATAATTATACAGTATATCCGGAAAGACACTCTCAATCAGTTCCTTTTTGCCTAAAGAACATTACAGAAATCGTCTGGTTATTTCATGCATTATGTATTGGGATGAAGTTCTACTTCACCGTTTTCAATATTCAGTAATTGGTAAGGAAATATTTGCTCAGATTGATCATCTTGCAAACGTACTCGCGTGTTTATGGTCAGTCGAAGTGTTTCCACGTTTCGCCATAAAAACGATTGTTTTAAACAGGCGTTAATCTCGCGAGCAAAAGTAGAGCGTGAAACGGATGTTAATGTCCGTCGGAAATCACCAGACAGTAATACGACAGCAACATCGAATATTCTCTCGTTGCCATTTAAATCTTGCAAAACTCTATGTAATGCTTTGAGTGAATGTTTATGGGTCATGGTTGAATTCATTTGCAATACTGTAGCCAATCCATTCTTTTTTTCAATGACACACATTACATCTTGTATTTTATGAATGTCCAATGGGAACTGATGCGGAATGTGCAATTTTTCCACCATCTAACAAAGTGACAACAATGCTCGATGATGCAATTTCTTATTGCAATAATATTTTCGCACGACTGCACCTGAAAGTTTATTTGCTATAGGGAATGAAAATCCGGAGGTGTGTAACTCGAGCGCAGAGCCATTTCACCTCATTCCAGCAGTATCTAGAAAATTTACGAAAGCTTTTGAAATCCGTAACCAGATTCCCGTTCCCACCCCGAGAATCACCCGGTGCACACATTCGACGCCCCTGTTCCTGTAAGTTCAGTCTCTGAAGGGAGACATTACAGTCGGCCGGTCTTTTTCGGCAAAGTTATTATAGTTTCTAAAATCCGATTTCAGATTATTCTTGTTTCCCATCCAGAAAAACACCAGGAAAGCATTTCTCTCTCTTCAAGAATTATAAAGCAAGCACCTTCCACAGTTCGTGCAAAGTACTTTCGTCTGGCATTATTTGACGTAGATATGAGATTATCTTGAATTGGATTGAAAGTATTCGGAACCGCAGTTCCGAAATACAATCAAGACCCACTTTTAGTGTCTCTACTTCGGCAAGTTAGGATGATACTGCTGTCCGAGAATACTCCGATCCCCCGGCATTACCTGGAAAAAATACAGGAATTTCTATATTTCGATTTCAGACACGCTTAAACCATCTAAAATTAAACCAGAAATACACTTTTCCCGCTCCAAAACCTTAAGGGTGAGCTCCTGCTCCGGTTTGCGTAAAAGACGGTCATCCTGAATTATCCAGCAAAGTCACTGTTATTTCTCACACTGAATATCAGATTCGGATAATCCGTTTTGAAATACACCAAGGACCAAGTTTTCACGATCTAAGTCTTTTAAGGCAAGCCCCTGCTACGGTGTGTCTAAAATACGGTCGACTGGCATTATCCGGCAAAGTTATCGAAACTCCTAAAATTCAATTCAGATTCTCATTTCACACTCCGAAATGCATACGGAGCGGACTTTTAATGCTTCAGCGCGGTTAAGTTCAGTCGCTAGAGAGAAAGAAAATCCAGATGCGGGACTCGAAGCATATGCCTTTTCTCCTAATTCAGACAATATCCGGCAAGTTTAGTGGAGTTTCTGAAATATGATTTCAAATTATCGTTTCCCGCCCCTAGATATAACTGGAGATTACTTTTGTGCCCCTGAGCCGGCAAGTCCAGCCCCTGGAAGGGACATTAGGGTCATCTGGCATTATGTGGCAAAGTTACAGGAATATCTAAAATTGGGTTTCAGACCCTCGTTCACAATCTCTAATGACACCAGAAACGCACTTTTCCCGCATCAAGACTCTAAGGGTAAGCTCCTGACATGGTTTGCGTAAAAGACGGTCATCCTGAATTATCCGGCAAAGTTACTGGTATTTCTCAGATTGAATATCAGATTCGGATTATTCGTTTTGAAATACGCCAGGGACAAAGTTTTCACGATCCAAGGCTTTTAAGGTAAGCCTCTGCAGCAGTGTGTCTAAAATACGGTCAACCGGCATTATCCAGCAAAGTTACGGTTATTTTTGGAAACTGATTCAAAAATCGGATTCCACACTCCGAAATACGCCGGGCACTTACTCTCCGTGCATTTTGGTTTACAATATCTGCTTCCACAGAAATATGAGCATTGCCACATTTTGCAATTATTCCCTTACGGGAATATTAGCAAAATCTGTCAATGTGTTTTCGGATTCTTCACATTTCCTGCAATAAAAAAGTTATGGCGTCATTAATTGACATAAAAACCATCCTATGTCTTAAGTTGGACGAAATGACACACAGTATGCAAAATTATATTATGATCGGTTGAGTAGTTTTGGAGTCTATCGCGGGCAAACTGCACGGTGGTATGTAATATATCTATATATATATATATATATATATACTAGCTGTTACCCGCCCGCTTCGCTGGGTATTTCATGATGTTTTATAAATTTTTACTGCTTATATATATGTATAAATTATTGATATCTAAGTCCTAGCATTAAGAATTCGATTGAATTGAAAAATATACTTATACCTGTAACTGTCACCTGTTGATAAAAAAAAGGGCAGAACTCATCTAATTTGTATTTTCTAAAAATCTCTAAAATTGAAGCATAGAATGATGTTTGCTCTTTCGTAACTCAAAAACCAAGTGGATTCCCGCAAAACCAATTTTCGGTGGATCTCTACTCCGTAAATTGAACATGCATGCCAAATTTCAAGTCTAAATCTAACAGAAAAAAAGCAAAAGTTTTACTATAAGTATCCCCGTAATCCCGTTGAGAGCCGTTTTCCAAAATTACCGCTCTTAGCGGATTTCAATTCAACAAAAGAAAAATGCAAACCAAATTTCATTATTATAGTCTTTGTAGCTCGAAAAAAGTAATTTTTTTGTCAATACGTCCCAGTAATCCCCTGCAACCCCCCAGAACTTGATTTGCTTAAAATTTATTCTTAGTGGATCCCTATTCAACAAAAGAAACATGCTTAACAAATTTCAAGTATATGGGTCTAACAATTAAAAACACGAATTTTTTTCTGTAACTCCTCTTGACCCCTCGCAAACATCTTTAGGGGTCAATTTTCATTTTACTCTTTGTTAGAGGAACTCTATTTCATGAAAGGAACATGCCTACCAATTTTCAAGCAGGATGATCAAGTAGTTTAAAAATGGAAATATTTATCGATTACGCCTCTTAATCTCCCGAAATTAAACTTGGTAGTTCATATTCGCGAAACCCATTTTGTAGCGGTTCTCTACTTTACGAAAGGAATCTGCTTATCAAATTTCAAGACTGTACGTCGAACAGTTTAAAAATGGGAATAAATGTCTATAACGCCACTTGTGCCCTCGCAACGCCACTTCTGGGTCTGTTTTCACAAAACCCATTTTGTAGGGGAATTGCACTCTATGAAAGGAATCTGCTTAGCAAAATTTGAAGACTGTGCGTCCAATTAATTAAAAATGCAAAAAATTATCAATAACGCCCCTTGAACCCCCGCAACACCACCTAGGGATCGATTTTCACAAAACACATTTTACAGTGTATTTCTATCCTATGAGAGGAATCTGCTAACCAAATTTCAAGACTGTGAGTCTAATAGTTTAAAAAAAGAAATAATTATTTATATCTGCCCTTAACACTCTATAATGCCCCCTAAGCCCCTGCAACACCCCTTGGGGGTCAATTTTCTCCAAACCCGTTTTGTAGCGGATATTTACTCCATGAAAGAAACATTCCTACCAATTTTCAAGCAGGTAGGTCAAATAGTTTAAAAACGAAAATATTTATCTCTTACGCCACTTATTCCCCTGCAACGCCTTTTTAAAGAGGTCTGTTTTCACAAAACCTTCTTATAGTTGATATCTACTCTATGAAAGAAATCTCTTTATCAAATATAAAGACTGTGCATCTAATAGTTTAAAAATGGAAATAATTATCTATAACGCCCATTAAGTCCCCTCAACGCCAATTGGGAGCAATTTTCACGAAACCCATTTTTAGCGTATCTCTACCCTATGAGAGGAATCTGTTTACTAAGTTTCAAGACTGTACGTCTAATAACTTAAAAATAGGAATTTATAACGTCCCTTAAACTCCCCGCCCCCGCAACACCCCTTGGGGGTCAATTTTCCCAAAACCCATTTTGTAGTGGATATTTACTCTAGGAAAGAAACTTACCTACCAATTTTCAAGCAGGTAGGTGAAGTAGTTTAAAAACGGATATATTTATCTATTACGCCCCTTAATCCCCCGCAACGCCATTTAGAAGTCTGTTTTCAGAAAACCCGTTTTGTAACTGATCATTATTCTACGAAAGGAATCTATGTATCAAATTTAAAGACAGTGCGTCAAATAGTTTAAAATTGGAAATAATTATCTTTAATGCCCCCTAAGCCCCTGCAACGCCACTTGGGGGTCGATTTTCAGCAAACTCATTTTGTAGCGGATCTCTACTCTTTGAAAGGAATCCGCTTACTCAATTTCAAGATTGTACATCAAGTAGTTTAAACATGGAAACAATTATTATTAAAGCCCTTAACCCCCCGTAACGCCCCTTGCGTTTCGAATTTCGGAAAATCATTTCTTAGCTGATGTCTACTCTATCAAAGGAACATGTCTACCAAATTTCAAGTCTGTAGGTTGAATAGTTCCAGAGATTTCGTGATTCGTCAGTCAGTCAGTCAGTCAGTGAGTGAGTGAGTCGCTTTTCTCCTTTATATATATAGATGTATTCAAAATTTCTCTACAAGAGAGAGATGAATAAGCATGATTAAAACCGAAAAGAATTGAAATTGCAAGACAACCAGATAACAGAATTTAAAAGGAAATATGAAATATTAAAATAATAGAGTTAAATATAAAAATTTTAAAGAATGGATGCTACAGTATTATCCACATTGCTGACTTAGGACAGCTTATATGTAAAATAATTTATATAAAAGTGGAGTTCAGCATGTTTTATGGCCAGCCAACCTTCCCCCTTTCTGTTAATAATATTGAGCAAAAACCTATAGAAAATAATGGATAGAAAGTCTAAATCCATTATGAGAAAAAGGTAACTTACCTAAAAATTGCAGACAAAAATGCAGAGCCCACGCTAAATCTGAATACAATAAACAAGTTATTACCAGATTCTGGGCCCAAATACAAATTCAAAGCATAGCAATGGCTGAAAAGTAGTACTTAGCAAAAGAATGAAACGAATAGAAATAATAAATTAAGAATTGTAAACATACTACCTTTATCTTAGGGACATTAAGATTATATGATTAAAAAGTAATAAATTAAATTAAATTTAAAAAAAGTAATTTAATATAAAATTATATTAGAGTTTGGAGATATCTATCTAAGAAGAATAATAGATTAATAAAATTAACCTGTTAATGAACTATGGAAATTTAATCCTTACTATTTAGAATTTCTTTATATATTTTCTTCTTTTTTTCTTCGAAGACAATTATTATTTCTTCGACAAACAGTTATACACTGTGGAAAAAATTAAGGGAGCAAGGAGAAAAGTGAAGAAAAATGTAGCACGAAAGTCCTGCATGGTCATAAAATGGAGAGCACAAGTGTAACAAAACTCAATACAGAACATAAGAAGCAAAAAAGAATTGTACGGGAACTTTAATTCTTTGGAATGGTATAAAGAGCATGAAATTATGCTTCAGGCCAACAATTTGGTTACATAATGTAGCATCCTGACCCCATTAAATTACTTCGTAACATAGTAGTCAGTCATACCCCAAATAATTATCATAAAGACATTTTATTACAGAATAATTAATAAAACGGTAGACTAAATGTCACAGTTCACAGTTTTTTCCGCGATAGAAAAGTTCCAATACAAATTTTCAGTTCATGTAGACCAGCCGTTGCGCCTCCTAGGCCGGCACTCCATATTTCACCACTAGGCAAACATCTATCTCCCAGGTCCTTGAAGTGCGGCTGCCCCCGCAAACTTAAACTAGCGTCTATGAAGTGCACAAAACTTTAGAGTAAAATCATTTCGTGAAAAGGACAGAGATCGAAGTCCCGTTGCAATGGGTCTATTCACGCTTTCTACTAATCCTCTTGGGTAAAAAACTCTTTTTAACTGTGATTTCAGTTAAAAACTTCTTTCCGTAGAGAGGACTTGGTTTTATGTAAATGAGAGCTTCTATTTAAGTGCTAGATGGGGATGATGATTGAAAATTGAGATAGAAGAAAGCGTAGCCTTAGCGACCGGAGGTCGTATAGTTCATTCAATAAGGGACAATTAATCAAATGGAGATTCAAAAGAGCTCAAGACAAAAGATAAGTGCTCTTATTTCTATTATAAATAATTTAGTAAGCTCGGGTTTAGTGATTTAAGCGCATTCTCAGTCCAGTTGATTGCGTCTATTAAGTGATATAGGCAATAAAATTGTTTTTAGATTGAAAAATGGCTGATCTTTACTCGAACACTCCAACACCCGCAGTTGAGGGACCACGACACTGGCTCCCAAATGGGGGAGACCTATCCATGGGCTAGCAAATGCATCGAGTTTGAGGGTCCTGCATGAACTTATTTTTTTCCGGACAGGAAAATGTTATTTAATTTTTGAATATTATTGCGAACAATTTTACGTATTATGGAATACCCGCAAATGCAACCTAAAGGGTCATCAAACGGGCAGGGCACGCGATTGGTTTCTGGTGATAGAGTATACATATAAGGACAAAGGCAGCAACAGATATTACACTTCTAAAGACGGTATTGACCGACGTCTAAGCAAGCTAGGGATCAGTCGCCTTCAGACTTAGTATATAAATAACTTAAAAGAGTTAAATTTGCGAATGACGGAAGAAGGGTTGGTAAATCATATAGTGATGAGATGATGGTCTCCATTGGTGAATGACTATGTTGAGGTTTCGCGACAGCGGCGTTGCAAATCGGTAATTTGATGCAAAGGTTGTAAACAATAAGTTGAATAGTAAGAGGTACAAAATTGGGTATGCTAATAGGGAATCTGAGAATCAGTTGGGTAGAAGTTGTTATGCTAATCGGAAATCCGAGAATCAGTTGGACAGAAGTGGTTGTCCTAATCCAGGATCCGGGAATCAGTCGGTCCGAAATGTTAGAGGAGCTCCAGAAATTTAAGCTGATATGCGATCAACGTGAAGGAAATAATCAACCGCAGGATCAAAGAAACCCTCCAATTGTTATAGAGGCCTTAAGGTTAAATCCAGAGAGAGAGAAGTTGACATACCGTACATCCGATATATCATGACACTTTTACCAAAGTTTTATGACCTATCGGTGCGGTGCTGAAAAATCATTTATTTCCGACGAAGTATTTAAGACATATTTTCCTTTCTGACCAAGGAAAAGGTCAGATGCAGCGGTAAAAACAGCCCAAGGCGCAAAATGCGTAAATTTGGGATCAATTCATATGACATCATAGTTTAACGATCACTTGTTTCCAGCCAATCAGTTTATGCGCTTCATTGTCGCCAACTTTTGATCTTTTCAGAAACTTTCTCTTGAAAAGTACAAATTTGTCGACAACAATACTGCACATAGGTATGCAAAATACATTTTATTTAAAAGTACGTGCGTAAAATAAGATTTTTTTTTTTTTACTTTAAAATATTTTGAAGTAATATACTTTTATAACATTTGAACATTTTTACCCAATTATAAAATCTGAAATTTTACCCAAGTCTTACAAATAAAGTACAATGAGTTTGATGTCTATTTTGAACTGAATGGAGAACGAGTTTGTCTCTATCACGTGACCGTCATGAATTGAGCCGACTTATTTTACGTCCTGCCTTTGGAGCATGGTTTTATTCGAAATGGTGAATCCCTAATCCCTTATTCTACCCATCTTACAGTTATATAAAAGCTGGTATAAAAATTTTATGTTTTTCATTTTTGGTACATTTTTAATTATTTTTATCCACCAAATGCTATTATTTCAGCAACCAATAAATTGCATCTGGCCATTTTTCGAATGACTGCTTTCACCTATGGACAAGTTCTACTTTGTAAACAACAACATTGAGTGGAACCCTCACTTACTTCCGGTGTAATGTTAATCTATGGGAAAACATCGTAATTCAACTAAGTTTTTTAAACTTTTAATGCAAGTTTTTTTTGAAACTTTTTTGCACTGTATGGATAGAAGATGATCTCTAGATTTCAGATTCAGGTTTTTATAGTATTTATTTCAGTATCTTTTTTAAAATACCTTGTTAACTTTTTAGTTCAAAGCAATGGCGATTTTGCATTAACCGGAAGAAGAAAAGGGTACTAATGACTGTAGAGCCCCCATAGTAAGCTTTACGGTAGAACTTGTCCATAATTGACCTAATTTTTTTTTATTTCCAATGGTGGATTACAAGACAACTGCAAGCAAAATGAGAAACATAGAATATAGACAAAAAACAAAGAACAACACAAAAAATAATAATAGGAAAAATAAAAATAAATTAAAAGTAAAAAAACTTTTTTAAAAACAAGCTTTTATTTAAACGCGCTAAAAAGAATAAAATAAATTTTTCTTTAAAAATTTTTTACTATCAACTTATAACGTCATTACACAATTTATATGATATAAAAGCTTGTCGCGAGATTAAAGCACTCTTATTTACTTAGTTTGAAAATTTTAAGAAATTGAAATCAATCAGATCGAGTTATTTAATTTACTTGTTTATCTGCAGAGGTAAATCTCGCGACAAGCTTTTATATCATATAAATTGTGTAATGACGTTATAAGTTGATAGTAAAAAAATTTTAAAGAAAAATTTATTTTATTTTTTTTAGCGCGTTTCAATAAAAGCTTGTTTTTAAAAAAGTTTTTTTACTTTTAACTTATTTTTTACTTTTTAGTTATCACTGGACAGGTTTCTTAGTCTGTTCATCTCATTCAACGCATCATTATTGCTAGGTGTTAGCCGGTTATTTTCGAACAGTCGAGCTAAATGAATTCTCGCAAAAAGGGTACTAGACGAAAAACACAATTTTTTCTTAAATCCGTAAATTTTAAGCAATTCTTTCAATCTTCGTACAGATCTTGGGTAATATTATCCTACACACGAAAAAAAAGTTTTATGAGATTTTCTTCATAAATGACGAAGTTATTAAATATTAAAATGTTCAGTATTTTTTGAAAAATCGTAAAAATTTTTTTTGACATTTTATTTTTTAAATGACTGATTCAAAAAGAGCAAATCATGAGCTGTTTTAGTACGGAATGTCGATTCATTTAAACAAAAAAAATTCATGCGTGTCGATTTAGACATTATTTTCATAAAAACGCATCGATTTTGACATTTATAAAAAATCGTAAGAAATACAAATATTATTATTTTGTAAAAAACATTATACCGTATCGGTACGAAATAAATGATCTTTCCGATTCTATAATTATTTTTTGTCTGAGCTTCATAGATTAACCTCTTAAGCGGTCAATTTTTTGACCAAAATTTCCCCCCAAAAAAGCCCATTTTTTAACTGCATGTAACTAAGCATAATAATTAACAGAACGCGCGAAAATGGAAGATTTTTATTTTAATCTCCGGTTTAAAATTTTACTCACCTTTTTTTATTTTATAATTTTTGAACACAAAAACCCTAAAATGTTTGCTTTTAATAAGTACATTCTGCGTACTATGAAGAATATTTCACATATATCTTAAAATATGTTTTCTTCCACTTCCAAAAAATTTCATGTTCATACCTCTTTTTCATACGATTGATAGGATTTCATGCGTGTGTGTGTGCATATTTATATGCACACACAATATGAAGAATAGTGTAACACTAAGTCTTATATTCCAATGGGGATAGAGATAATATCGACTTCTTTGGATTATCTATCCATTTTCCTTTTTCTTAGGGAACACATTGTACATTGCCTTGTAAATCCCTGTTCTTTATCCAATATTTTCAAGAATATATATTCTTGCCTTCAGTGAAAAATTCTCACCTTCACCACTACCAAAATTCTGAATGAAGAGTAGTTCAGTGCCATGGACAAACTCTCTCTCTGCATCTCCTAAAGACACACTATACTAATAACCTTATTATAGGAATAAAAATGTCTGTGCAAATAAAATATAGAAAGAAAAAAATTCGGTGCCTGTACAGCGCACGGGCAAACCGGTTGTGGCTAACTTTCAGTAGCCCGTAAGGTGTACGGGCAAACCAGTTAAGGGGTTAAAGTTAGAATTTCTACAATACTCCATCTCAGTTTAACTTGGCAGCGTTGAAGAAGGTATACAATGTACCAATCTACTTGAAAAATAGCTCTACTTTTTTTGTTTTGAATTTAAATCCAAGAAAATAGATAGAGATTTGTAAAAAAATTGCATATGTTATAGAAATTAGATTATTTTGACGTTGTAGAAGTGTAATTATTTTTTAGACAAAGTTAATTAATACAGTCAATAGCGCAACGTTATGAAATTCCAGTTTGGCTGAAAACTGATTTTCGACGCCAACTTTTGTCATTGTTGTAATAATAACATAATTACAACAATGCAGATATATCGAAATTGCCGCCCAAAACTAGTTTAACGTTTTTAATTAATATCTTTTTAATTAATTGCAATATCGGAATATAAATGGTCAAAACATGCATTGTCATCCAAACTAAACGTGTATACAAAATTTCAGCTCAATGGTAGGAAGATATCAGCTTCAAAATAGAGTTGCAAGATTCCACCCGAACAAATTACATACATACATACATACATACATACATACATACATACATACATACATACATACATACATACATTGTAAGTTAAATAAAAGCTTTTAAAAAGGAGCACAAGTTTACAGTATAGTCTATAAATCACACATTTTGTGTCTGGCCTCCCAATATCTGCTCAACATGGATCCAGAGCTGAGTGCACGGCAGCGTACCAAATGAATGACTTCCATTTCTTCACTGGAGTCGCTTAGTTTACAAAGTGGACTCTGGGCAAGGCCTATCATGTTTAGATGCTTGGACAGGCAGTCGTGGCCAGTGGCGATTCAAAAATCGGCCACAGCTCTGTCTCGTGGCCATTTTGGAATATGAAGAAGTGCAATGTAGATCCACCTCCTCGTTGGTGCACCCCTGAAACGTAAATTACTACGGCTAAGTGATCTACTACGTCGGCATGTGTCGCCTTCAGTGCTCTTCTCTACGTGTTCTCCAGTGGAATGCAGGAGGTTTATCTCAGCTTAAGAAGCATGAGCTTGCCAAGAATTTGGCTACTTAGGATATTGACGTTTTCGCTGTGATAGAGTCAAATCTCGATTTAGAAAAATTGACCTAATGTTACAATATACGATATTAAACAGCGATAAGTTTAATTTATAACGTGTATTAGTTTAAAAGGAAACTTGTACAAAAGTGAAGAAACTTTTATCGGTACAGGAATTTATTATAATAGCTTATACGTTATCAGAAAATCAAGAAAAAAAAGAAAAATATGGTAGTTACGTATTATCGCAACCTTTTGGCGACATTATACGAAACGAAGCACATGATTGCCAATTCAACGCATTCGACTCATGCGAAATTGAAATTGCCTACTTGGCGAGTTATCTTGAACGTTGGTGATTGTGTGTTGCGATAATACGTAGTACCAAAAAATTTCACGACAGTTGTGAGTAGGGATTGCAATACCGGACCAAAAGTTCAATACCGGTATTTCTTAATACTGGGATACCAGTTTTAATACCGGTAGTAGAAATTTCAGAAAAAGAAAGAAAACTTTCTTTGTTTGATTTATCCAGCTTTAGTAGAGAGTGTAAATATCACAAAAAATAATTTGTAACTTCTAAATTATAACAGTATATACAGAATCACAAAAAATAAAGGAGCGTCTTATTTATTTAAGTCACAAAATGGTAAGTATCACTCTTCAGTCTATAGTACTGTTTCAAATTTTAGAAGTGTGATCTTAAAAAAACATAATACATCTCTCTCTCTTACTGCCATTAAGCCCGGAACGTAATTTTGTGCAAAAAGTACCAATTGTAGAAAACGCGCTCCTGGTACCTCCGCTAGTTGGAGGCAATGCACAATATACTTTTTCCAAGTATTTACCTCTACAAATTCCTCATTCAAATAAATGAATCGGATCATTTTGAATGTAACTTTTTTTTCCAATGGGGCTGCGCAGTGGTATTTTAAACCTTTGCACACCTAGTACATTCCCCAGGATCTGGTACCACATTTTAGCGCTGCACCTTATAGGCGATACCGATTACAGCAAGCAATTTTGACGCCCAGTTTCCTCCACAGAGGGAGACACCTGAGCTCTTGACAATGCGAACTTTGTACTAGGATTTAATTTCGCTGAGAGCATCCAAGCCAAGCAGACACTCTAAGGATCTTTCACTTGCCGTATAATCATAAGACATGGCCGCTGTCGATTTTCTGCATCAAGAAAATCCACCGACTTGGGCCGGGGTCGAACCCGCAACCTTGGGTGTAGAAGTCCAGCGCCAAAACAACCACGCCACCAGCCGGATTTCTGTATTGTATTTTGGTTTTTGGAATTTTTTTTCACTAATTTTAGTTTCTGTTCTAGACAATTCTTCTTCACTATCAACATTAGGGTCATCATCATTTTTGATAACTCTAACGCATTCTTCTAAATGTGGATAGGTTTTTTTTTTAACATTTATAATCTCCGTGCACCACGCAATGTATAACACGGGGGTATAGAACACAGACAGAAGAAAGGATTACAACACAAACATCCATGCCTTCTCCGGGATTCGAACCCAATCCCTACGGCACCGCAGTCAGCTTCACTGACCACTATACCGGATGGGTGGCTGTGGATAGGTTTGTGAGTAAAAAATTATTCTAAGCAAATTTACTGTAAGCATTATCAAATTTGAATGGATTAGTATCTATTCTTTTTTTTTCACTTTCACCTTTAAAACCATTATAATTATGTCAATACCGCAAGACATTCTCTTTTTCGGCATGCCTATTTTCCGTGCTATTTTTCAATGTAATATGCAATTCTTTAGATAGTGATGTGTGCTGTTCTTTCAGTGACTGCCAAATTAAATCCACTGTCGCATTAGCTGTTAATCAATTAGAATCTCTCCAACGTACACGATGCCCTAACAGCCAAGTTTATTCGAAGTAGAGCTGGAACAGTTCTGGATATTAAGTCGATCATTAATTCAAAAATTAGTTTTCAGGTTTAAGTTAATCATTTCTTTTTGGATTGGATTTTTTAGTTTCAAAATCTATAGGATTAGTTTTCAAAATAATCTAAAATCCCTGATGGCTTGGGCTTAGAATCTATGCTTAAATTTGTATCTTCATCGCAATTAGATTATTTTCACTTCAGCAAATTTCCATCATGTTTCACTTTTAAATGTGTATGGAGTTCGCTTGTATATACTTCCTCCATTCAACTTAATAACTCTTGAACATTTTTTACATTGTGCCAACATATTCTTTTCATCATATAAATAATGAAACCAAACCGAAGTACTATAAACTGGATTTTTATGTTCCTTAAAGTTATTCTTATTCCTTATTATGGGTTATTATTGATGAGTATATATATAATGAATCTGAAAAAATATTTTGAACTCTAAAGTATAATATGCAAATACAATAGGAATAACAAAATCCCCAATGTAAAAAATAGCGAAACATTACACACTTTCTACACAACTACAACCTTGTTTTCACAGATGCGAATATCAGACTACGAATCCTGCGCGTGTAAATCCTATAGCTCTGAGCTGTAATAGGATAGTTTTAGCCCGTTTCATTGGATAATTCCCACATTTTATCACTTTTCTTAAGTGTACGATGCAACTTTACACTCATAGTCTAATTAATTTCGAGAGTTAGGGAGACATAAAAATAAAAGCGTATACTACACTCATATCCATAAATTAAGGATAATGAAGTTCAGGCAAAGAAAGAGACAGAAGCCAAACAAATTTGACTTATTTGTAAAGTCTATTTATTAAACAAAAGGTAAAGAGCAAAAAAGATGCTATATGTTTGACATAATTAATAAAAATTGCGATTTTTACTCCTTGGAGCAAATTTCAAATAAGAACCTATTTACAAAAAAACAGTATAACATATGTTTAGTATGATGGTTAATACGTAGTATGTCTCCCGGACGATGCAATACAGACCTTACAACGCCTACGCATGCTCAGTATCAAATTATCGATCTGATCTTGGGGAATATTACACCACTCATCAAGCAATGCCCTCCGAAGTTCTGGTAGACAGGTGGGAGGGGGTTGATGGGCTGCAATTCGTCGGCCAAGCATATCCCACACATGTCCAATTGGATTCAAGTCCGGTGAGTATGCTGGCCAATCCATACGGGTGAAATCCTCCGATTGAAGGCATTCGTCTACAATGGTTGCACGGTGAGGACGGGCGTTGTCATCCATAAACAAACATTCAGCACCCATGGCGCCCCGAAACAAACGTACATGTTGTTCCAGAATGACATCCCGATATATGTAGCCTGTCATCGTTACACTCTGAACGTGCAGGTCAGTTCTGGAACCAAGAATAATTCCTCCCCATACGAGCCATCCTGCACTACCGTAACAGTGTGTTTTAATGGTGTTCTCTTGGTGGTAACGGGTACCTGGCGCTCTCCATATGAAAATCCGGCAAGAATAAGACTGCAAACTAAACCTGGACTCGTCGGAAAACATCACACAAGGCCACTGTTGCGGTGCTCACAATGCATGCTCTCTACTCCAGGTTAATCGCAGGCAACAGTGAATTGCGGTAAGGGGAACACATCTGACAGGCCTACGAGCATATAGACCAATGTGCCCTAAGCGTCTGTAGATGGTCTGCCTTGAAACTGTCGTACCGGTAGCTGAAGGGAGCTGACGAGATAGGTCTGATGCTGTGCTCCGTCTGTTTCTTTTGGCAGTAACTGCCAAATACCGGTCCTCACTCGGCGTTGTAACTCGGGGGCGACCTCTGCTGTAACATCTACTCACATTACCATCATCTTGGAATCGTTGCCAAAGTCTGGAGATGAAAATCTGGGTGATTCCAAGTTCCTCGGATACTTCCTGCTGGGTATGTCCACTTTTAATCCGTCCGATAATAATCCGTAAAAAATCATCCAAATGCTTTCTTTGTGCCATAACTATGCGGTTATTGCACTGAAAGCGATTGTGAACAATTTTACTTCTTTGCCACCATTCCTTATATACCCCTCTCTTACACTCTCGTCATTGTGACGTATTATCCGTGCCATCTGGTGATTTCCTGTAATTTGCATATTCTTCTTGAAGATGTGTGTGATAATTCTACAGGTGAAATTTTTATTTTAGAGTTCAATTTCTGTGTGATTCTGAATTATCCTTAATTTATGGACATGAGTGTATTTTGCTATGTTGGTGATTCCTGAACATATAGTGGAGATAATTTTCTGGTATTACAAAGTTGTACCAATCTCTGAAAATGCCGGTATTCGGTCTACCGGTATATCGGTATTGTAATCCCTAGTTGGGAGGTTGCCCAGATTATGTGAAGAACTTTTTCTTTGCTTTATATATTTCTTCTGGATCGAACGATTTTTCCACTTGAAGTTTTTGGATAAGACAACAGATTTGGGGAAATTATTTCTTCAGATAGCCAGTAGAGCAATTTTCTAATGAAAATACCATTGTAGTGACTTTCTCTGTGTGTTTTTACCAGAAAAATCCATTGTATCATTTGACACGAGAAACATATTTAGAGAGTTTACGTTTTACTGAAATTGCACTTTTCAAACTTTTATTCGTAAGAGCTCTTTAGGGATTAACCCCTTCCCGGCTTTTTCCGAGCTGTGCTCCGGCATTGTGAAAATGTATATTGTGCAATCAGTCTTTTTCGAATTATTTCACGTGTGGTTTTCATAGTTTGAAATCATTAAAAAGTATCATTCGGTTGAATTTTCTGCAAAAAAAGAACGTCCTTCTGAGTAACCCCTCCCCCTTCCCGCTTGTAGAATGAATGTTAACTAACATTCCCCCACCAGAGAAGAAAACTAATCCAACACGAATTTGCATTATTTACTGCTCAAATAGAGGCAGTAAGGGAAGAAGGTAGAAGAGAAACAAGATTCTGCTCTCCAGATTGCGATTTTGGGGTATGTGCAGTAATGTGTTTTTGAATTTACCATACACGATCAAATTTTGATTAATAATTTCATAATTATTTATGTAAATGTAAAAGATGTAAATAAAAAATTTTATAACTCAAGATAAAAGCTAGGTTCTAAGCTTTATAATCACAGTTTGTGTGAACTGACTCCAAAGTCCAATGATTTCTGCCATACAGAAAGGCTATACATGCTATACTATACATGCAAGTTACTCATTTATTTAAATAGATTTTTTTACATTAATTGCTAGGAAATTTTATATGCGAATTGTGCTATTATGTTTAAAAAGTTATGTTTGTTTGAAATAAGCATAAAAGAATTTGACATTTTTTGATCCATAATCCAAAAATGAACCTGGAAGGAGCTCTTCTTTGACCTCAGACTTTTTATTCCGTTTATTTATTTTCATTCATTTCCGGGTAATTTTTATTTCCTTTCAAAGTACTGCATCTGGAAGATTATTTGCATATTTCCGCAGTTTAATTGGAAATTGTTTCCTGCGGTAATTAATACCGGCTAATGAAGCAGTTACCCATTGTCTACTGATATCATTTACATCAGAAAGATGCCGTGATAGATATGCAAAATTAAAAACCGTAAGATGTCAATTTCGTATAAGAAAAAATTTATGATTTCTTTTTTTCTGTAGATAAATGTAGATGTCTTAAAACTTCCATCATAATTCCCTTTTCTTCTTTCGTGTTCGTAAATGAATCAAACAGTTTGCAGTTAAGGTTACCACAAAATAATAAAATACTGAAAATACACAAATAAAAGCATACTAAATTTTAAAATCTAACCCCAAAGGAGCTGGGATATTTTCTTTTAACTCTGGCAAAACTTGATTTCAAGTTTGGAATAACATCACCTGAAAAAAACAACAACATTCGACCTGATTGTTCTATTCAAATTTTCAGGAGTAAATCGAGACAGCGCTTCTGTTCCCTGAAAAAAAAAATTTGAATACAATGTTAGCGCCATCTGTTGTCCTAAATATTATTTATTTTTGTGAATATATCTCATGATTATCTTCCAAACCTCAGTTTAATCTGAAATTAATTTAGAAAATGAAAAGTAATTTATTGTATAAAAAATAAATATAACTGAAAAAGCCAAATATATTGGATTTTGTAACTTTCACTAAAATATCTACAATTTTACTTTGCGTGAAGAAAAATTAAAGCATAAAATATTAGAAAAATAACCTAAATCTTTATACAACATGTAAATTAATTCAACTAGATTTAAATTCTATTCTTTTTTCAAAAGAATTAAGTAACATGTCAACTTATCAAGTAGTTTTTTAAAAGTACCTTTTAAGAATAACTTTCTCAATATAATATAATGTACATGTATTAATATTATATTAATACAACATTTGAGCTATTTTTTCAACACACACATTACAATATATTAAAATCAAATATAATCACCTGGATATCATATTTCAATTGCATATTTATGCAATAGTTAAATGATTAAGCTAAGTAATCTTGTGGTAACAAATGCTATCAATATTTCACAAAATTACATGCCCAATTAAAAAAAATTATTTTCAGTCATGTTCAATTAAAATAGTATTTTAATGTAAAATTGTACATTGGAAAATAACGTATTAAAAAATTACGGTCATTATAAGTTTTTGTTTTATTCAAAATGAGCAGTTTTAAGTCTCTGTTATGTACATTCATTTCAGTCTCCCTTTAAGAAAACAATAAGTATAAAAAAGTTGATTACAGAAAATTAAAAACAAATTAACTAACTAAAATAACAAGAAAAATAATAAAACAGTTAATAAAATAAAGCAAAAAATACCAAGAAATGAAAAGTAAAAATTATCCAAAATGTAAATAAAATGCAATAAGAACTTGAGCAAAAATCATTCGACTAATACAGCTATACAAAAATAGTATAGGACTATTCAATTATTGTAGTTTCCATATTACATAACAGATGGCGCTAGCATTATATTTAAGAGAAACTATCTGGGTGCATATAGCGCTGTCTCGATTCATTCCTCTTTCTTTGAAGCAGGCGACAGATAGACAGACTTATGTCAGCTGCATTCATTGGGTCCCTCAAACTCGTGGCCGTATTTGCGGAAAGGATGGTCTGCTATTGTGAGGAAGAATTGTGCACAATGAGGGGAGTGACATGTTGCTTGATAACCCTTCCCTACACGTGGCCGCGGCCTCTTCCAAGATGGTGCTTGACACACACACACAAGTATATGTTTTTTCCAATTCTGTTCTTTATTAATTAAGAATCTTCAATTTCCTTCAAGGGGCTTAGACAATACCGCCCGGATGGTTTAGAAAAAGAAGAGGAAACGAGCAAAGAACGATATTTAAAGAACTTTGGCTAGACTCATTTTGGGGGACGTGGGAGGTCAGTCGTACTCGATAACTCTACTACAGGGGTGGCCAACCCGTGGCACGAGTGCCACATTGTGGCACGCGAAGACTTATTGAAAAATTAAAAAAATGTTTGAAAAGATTACTAAATTAATTGAATTACAATAGAAAATTATCATGAAGAGAATACGTAAAAAATAGAAATTTTCAGCGTGAGATTTTAAAGGCGCTAAGCAAGATTTTTTCTTTTCTTTAGTATAGTGCCAAAAATGAGATCATGCCCCAAAAACTTACAATTCCACAGCATTGTAATGTTCCGAGAAAAGTGTTGAGTAACATGAGACTAAAAACAAATTCTCTCTCTCTCTCTCGGACGGTAGAATCTGCCGAAAAAGTCGCTTTCTCTCGAGAGCGGTTAATTTTTAACATCTGGGATTTCTATTCAAATTTCAGCTTCCCCTTGCAGTTCTGAAATTTAGTGTTTATAGCTGTCAGCGTGATGTCAGATAAAAAGGTTTTTCCAAAGGTGTTGGTTGTTTACGATTTCTGTAATGTCAAGAAGTAATTCGGCAATATATTAGGGAGAGCAGTTGTTGATACGGTAGAAGTAATTCTATCTGCACAAAGTAGCCGCTTTATAAAGCAGAAAGAGTGAGAACTTGCTCCCATGACTAGTCAAAATACTGGATTTTGAAGGCCTAGAAAATTTGTAGCGTATCATCAACAGATTTTTTTCTAACTGTCAGACTCAATTGATTTTAAACTCTGTTTAGCAAGACGTTAAGCTTTTTTCCTATTCTAAAACTGTTTTTAGATTTTAGTATTGAGTGTAGTTGTTTAAAATTTTTTATTTTCAATATGTTTTTGAGTGAACCTTCGACATCGAAAAGAAATTGTGAAGAGGATATTGCAGTACCAAGTCCTTTTAGTATTTCAATGTAGTAGTGTTGATTAACAGTCTGACCGCTAGGAACCGAGCCAATCGTAAAAACTCCATTAATGTTGAAGAAGATAATTAACATTACCTTGAATTTTGACTTTGATATACATGCTTGAGGATCCTGGAGACTTCCACTTCATCGACTGGCGCTTTCTTTAGGGATCATAGGTAAAACTCAATGCCTCATCACATGTTACAACAGATTCCAACCAATTTTCGTCGGTTGCATGTGTTCTAACAAGTCCATACACGTCTAAACGGCACTGTTTTGGGTCATCGAACAGAAATTTTGGAACAACCTTAACACAAATCTTCTTCATGTGTAATGTATCAGTTAAAATGCGTCGAAAAGCTTCCCTATCCAAGTTAACCAACTCCATCACTGACGAAAACTTTATCTCCGGTCATCCCTGGTCACATCATGGACTTTGACAGTGTTTTGGTTTGTTTTCGCTCCCCTTGAGGGCCCAACATGTTCAACATCTTCCACACTGTCCCATCCCCCTGAAAACCGCTTTTGCCATTCGAACACACATGCACGAGACATTGATTTATCTCCACAAGTCTCAGTTAAAATGTTTCCATAAATTATTTCTTCCCAAAAAGAACTTGTTATTGCTTCGCTGTTCAGTTTTTACATTAGACATTTTTATGGAGAAATGCAGTTGTACGTATTCACTCAATAACACAGTACTACTAACTGGGGTGATCGGTTAAGTCGAAACTGGCTACGTGGGTAGAGGAGGTGTGTGTGATGATGTCACCAAAGCAGTTGTTGCCAACTCCACTTTTTTCAAGTTACACACTTAGTCCGTGTGTGTGTGTGTGTGTGTCGCACCTTGCATTATATTCAGTTAAGGTCCAAAAGTCGTTTGCATCAAATAATAAATGTATAATGCAAGGGAATTCACAAGTGCTTAGACAAGATTACGCCCGTTCAACCAAAATTAACCCTTTGAGCGTTCCAAACGTCTTTTTCTGCCATCCTGAGATGCTTCAAAAACGCACCACACGTTTTTTCCCGTAAGACCGTGGACTCACCAAAAATGCACCAAACGTGTTTTTTCCTCCTCAAGTAACCGCTTCGAAAGTGTTAGAGACGTCTTTTTCCGAAATCCTTTTCCCCCTTTAAAGGCTTAACATCTTGAAGGATAATTAGGGAGGGTTGGGGTGACACAAAGGACTCTGACAGAAAGTTTTATGGCTTGCCCCGTTCTTCCCCTGCAGCAATCGTAAAAAACTGGGAAGAATTTAAAACCTCCAGAGCGTACGGACTATCAGTTAAAGTTTGTAAGTAAACTTGACTTGAAATATTTTTGGGTTTGAATTAAATAAATTCTTTGATGTAGTTTTCACGATCTAAGCGTTTGTATAAATCTTTCATTTAAATCATTTTTTTAAGTTCCATCACATAAGTAATATAGATGATATACTCACTTTTGATTTAATATTAATTTGAAATTCAACTAATTGGGAAGGAAAAGGGTAGCTTTTGACAAAATCACATTTTTTTCTTTACCTTAAAATTCTCAAGTAGAATTAAGTTTTTTTTTATAATGTATCTCTAAAAATATCTATGATATATCTATTTTTAAATTCAAAGTATATATCAAAACAATGAGGATAATTTACAGTTTCGTTTTTCTTATTTTAATTAATACTTCTATTTTTTTAAAGGAATTATTTCGTTTATGTCAAAAATTTATAAAAAAAAAGTTCAAAATTTAAAACCTGTTAAACTTTTAAAATTCTAAACATGAATAATTTTTAAGTTTCTGTACAACAGAACTTGCAAAAATTTTGTACGCATTGATAAAAATAACAAAAAAAAACCTATTTAAATCCTTTAGTTTTTCATAATATCAAAGCCAGGTGTTCAGAGTATCTTACATACAATCCCTAGTTTTGTATTGTTTAGATAACAAATTATAATAGAATTTTTAATGTCTGAACTTCAGTTTCCTTCAAAGAGAATGGGAACAACAAGATCAAATTTTTAAGCTAGAATCTTTGGCCAAAGAGAAATGAAAAGCACCTGGACAAATTTACAGTTGACATTTGCATCAATAAATAAATATAAAGATCCATTTTAAATTCAAGTTAAAAAAATATCTATTTATGCAAAATCCCTTATCATTTAAGTTCTGTTATAGAGATTGGCTGAAGAACAAGTAATTAAAATTTGGACATTTTTTGTAATCTTAACCATACAAAACCAGGAATTTTATATTAGCTGCACTGAAATTCTGCATTTGAATTTCGAAAAATATATTTGTGTATGTATCTCGCGTACGCAGTTGAAAAATATTTACCATAAATACTAATAATTCTTTGGATATTTAAAATTTAAAATTGAATTTTTAATATATTCCACTTCTAATATTTTTCATTTATTCCGTAAATTTCATACAATTTGGTTGAATGAGTGAGTGAATATTAACGTCGCTCTGTTCAGCTATACTCGAGAACTTTTGGCGACGAACCTCGTCATTTTGAACCATGGTCAAGTGACGAGGATGACACCTGTGCTAGCAACTCTCCCCTTCTCCTAACTACCACACCACACCAACAGAGGGACGTTTCAGCTCTCGACAGATTTAACGTGCATCGTGCCCCTACACGGCGGCTCTTCAGTGGTAATGAGCTAGAACTCATGATACGCCAGCCACGAGTCCGTTACCTCGAAAAGGTTTACCTGTTTCATTAAAAAGTTCTAAAGTGAAGAAAGTGGAAATTATGGCCTTCCAAAAGGGAAAAATGTGTGTTTTGAAGTACAAGGACAAAAAACCCCTGCATATGATTAGCATTTTTCATAACACTGATATGATGGAAGTGAAAGCTAAGAAACGGGATTCTGTGAAAATGAAATCAAAAGCAGCGGTGTTTTTATAATACCACCATGGGTGGTGTTGATAGATCAGACCAGTGTCTATCCTACTATCCTGTTGCCCGAAATCAACAAAGGAAATACTACAAGAAGATTTTTCGACATTTGTTAAATCAAATTGTGTGGAATTAATTCCTTCACTATCTATAAAAAAAATGGTGGTATTTTAAATCATATTGGTTTTCGAATGAAACTGATTGAACGATTGATAGAAGAAGGAAGTAGTAATTCCGATTCTCGAAACTTTGTTACCTCTGAAATTTCTGAAAATGTAGTCCTTTTAATTGGAAGGCATGAATGGAAATATGTGCTTCATAATGGCTTCATATGTGGAAAGTGACTCTTCAAGAAAACACAAACCACCACGAAAATGTGTCGTATGCAACCTTAAGAAAAATGATAACGGAAAACGCATTCGAAGAAAAACACGTTTTGAATGTAAAGACTGTAATGTTGGACTGTGTGCAGCGCCGTGTTTCGAAAAATATCACACTGGGACAGTGCTATAAACGACGTATATCAATCAATCAATGACGTATCTATCAATGTATACAAAAATCTTTTTTCTTAAAATTAACGGTTTAAAAATAATGTTTTGAACAAATATATTTCTTTTTGCCCTCTATATGCATATGTACACTTCTAGCTTCAGTAATGTACAATTGTTTAGATAAACTTTTGGCTTTGTAAAAGGTATTTTGCTTTGACTAAACATTTTATAGCAAATTTTAATAATATTTTGTATACATCTTTGATAATTTTTGCTTTTTATACCTGTTTAAATTATTATTTATAAAAGTTTCTTTGCAATTGTTTGTAAATTGAACAAAACCTTTTCTTACACAATTATGTATATTTGAGGATGAATTTTGATTTATTTTATATTCAGTAGATACAAATTTTTTTGTAAATTGCTTTTTCTTTGCAATTTTATTTGTTTTAAAGCATGCATATTTATATAATGAAATTTCTAACTATCCAAATTATGTCGGGCTTTTCTCCATTAAAGGCTTTTAGGATTTTAGAAATCATCTTGTAATTATTCATTATATATTTAATAAGGAAAAATATTTCCATATATAAAAAAATATTTGGTCCCGTAAGTATATAATTGTTTTTAGCTACAGTTTATAAAATGTATTGGAATTAGTAGTGGGACCGGAGTTTTACAAATTATGATTGTTTTTGACTGCACTAAGTTACATATTTATATTTCATTCTTTTTACATTATGAGTAGAAGTCATAAACAGTTCTATAATAGTAAAATAAATTTTTGTTTTATATTCAAAGTATACTATTATATTGATTCTGAAAATAATAAGTTAGTTTGACAAGCCATTATTTAACAATTTTAAAGCATTGAACATTTTTGAAGTTTTTTAAAACTTTTATAAAATACTAAATTATTAAAAATATTTAATTATTGTAAATGATTTATATTTCTTAGATTATTGGAAACAAAAAGTATAGAATTTAAAATCTATTTCTTTGTTGGATTTTACTAATTATTTTTATAGCTAAACCTGGAAAAACACGAAATTTTTCAAATATTAACTTTAAGATTTTTAAAAAACATAACTGGAGCTCCCAGTCTTAAATCCAAATGAACTTTTATGGATTATATGTTTGGGAGTATTTACAAGATATTTCAAGATTAGAAAAAAAAAGCGTTTGGGATTAGAAAACACATTTTCAAAATTAAAAGTCTGAAAAAAACGCATTTATAAAATTTGGAAAGGCATAAAACAAAAACTAATAGTGTCTGTAAAGCTCTAATTTTTAATATGTTATTTTCCAACTTATGTTCTACATCCAAACACTACTTGAAATAATTATGACTGAAAATATCTTTTTAAATTCAAAATATTCTTTTAAGCAATGTTAATAACATTTGTTACTTTGATAGATTATTCGGTTTCATCTTAACCCAATATTTTCACAGGAGTTTTAAATACACAAAACATTTATACACACAAAATAATAAAGATATAAAGGTCATCCCGAAATCGCCAAGTTTGTAAATAATGTCTATTTTTTTTCTAAATCGGGGTAGTTTAGCAAGTTTGGGTTTTTGTTGCATGACTTGAAAATACTAAAGTAGTACTACAAAATATTTACTATAATGTAGTTTAACATTAGGGAAATATTTAGTTCTTTTTACAATATTTATATTCAGAACATTTACATTTTGAAGTCTAATTGTAACATCATCTGTGAAAGCTGGATTTTGATTCATAAATTTCAGTCGCGTATTCCTTCCCTTTCAAAATGTTATTTCTCACAGAAGCCTGCTTACATTTTTGTCATGGCATTTTCTCAGCAGGAAAAAATTAATGAAAACAAAGAAAATGCTTTTAAATTATATAAATTATGTGTACAAATAAATATAGTGGTCTTTAAATCAATCTTAATTAAGTAAATGTGAGAGAACTCAAAAGCTTCAAAACATAGCAAACAGAAATGATTTTAGAAATTAGAATTGCAGTTAATACCCATTTCACACGAAAAATGGCTTGTGTTCAAAAATATTTTCAATTAATTCAATTTAGAATTGCAAAAATACTTTAAAGTGAATTCAAAACTAAAATCAAATCTCTGAAAACTTTAAATTTCTTAAAACCTAATTGGTTTTCAGGTCGTCTGGAATGTATGCTTTGTCTAAGATCCAGCCTAGAGCCTAGGCTTTTTTTACAGTTTAAAAGTATCCTAAAATGATAAGAGAGAGATCCAGTTCAATTAGAGCAAGCTTTCCAAATATATGGGCCACAAAAGTTTTTTAAAAAAACCTGATGTTTTTATTATGCCTTAAATTTGGAAAAATTCTCGACACTTAAGAGAATATTATTTAAAAACCAAAAATTATAATCCGTTTTTTCCACATGTGTAATTTTTTTACAAAACTACCCAAATTTTTTAATATAATAACATTTCAAAAGCAAAAGGTAGGGTTTTCTTGCTATATAGAATGAGTTATGAGGATGATGAACTTATACTGTTAATATTTAAGAATAAAATAACAATTTGAAAAGGTTCTAATCCTGGAATTAAGGATACGTCTCTAAATGTTAAAATTGCTTATAAAATTTCTTATATTATTAATTGTCTGTTAATTTTACTTATGTAAAATGTTCTAAGTGTACTGTTTTTAAAAGACAAAATTAATCAGTAAAATATCGTTGCAATGACTGAATTGAAAGATGTAGTTACGGATGACAATTTCCCATTTATAATATATGCGAATATGCATTTAAAGGATGTAATACTAAAGAAACAGAAAGATGAAAATGAAATCTGAACAGAAAATGGGAAGAAACACACTTTCGCATTTAACACATTTAAGAAAAATATATTTCCTTATTAAAATTATTGATTGAAAGTGTATTAAATGGTTCCGACACAAATGCTGAAGTGGGGAGAGTATTATTTTATTCTTAGTGCAAGTTGTTATGAAGAGATTTGATTTATGCAGAAAAAATTCATTCAACAGAAAAGTATAAATTTAAGGATTAAAATTTGCATAAATTAAAAGTATTAAAACCTCTCTTTAATGTTATTTTAAATTAAAAATATAATAAAATGCAGAAACCCCAGTTTTAATGTACAAGTTTCTTCAT
>BMAO01029360.1:0-93175 GCA_019973975.1 Trichonephila clavata
GGTCAGCTAGTATATATATATATAAATCCAGTATCTGCACTTTTATGAATATGATAACATTAATTTCGATTCTTGTTACTTTTTTAGATACATAGATGACTTAATCATCATTAGTAATATAGTAAATTATGTTCCTAGTTTTAAATATTATCCCCAATATCTGAAATTATTAAAAACCAATTATAATAATGACTCTGCAAATTTTTTAGACCTACAATTAATTGTTAAGAATAATATACTAATTAGTAATATTTTTGATAAAAGAGACTCTTTTGATTTTAACATTATTAAAATGCCTTTTTGGGAAAGTAACCTACATCTCTCTCTCTATCTATTTTTAGAAATATCATCTTAAATTTTATAAAAAGAAATAACGATTTAGTCACAGATAATGATGTTAAGCAAAATAATTTTAAGCTATTCTGCAATAATTGCTTGGAATACAACTATCCAAGTAATTTCATTTTTAAATATATTTCTAAATTATCTCTCTAATTCTCCTTTTTAATGTTTAAGTATTATTCTTTGTTTTTTCTCCTTCTGTTTTTTATTATTTTCAATTTGTTTTTGTTTGCTTTGTTTAATTACAAAAAAACTATCCAGGTGGTGCCACTAATTTTTGCTTCTGGTTTTACCAACTTAACACGTCATTTTTAACGGTCATTTAGCGTGATTGCTCTCGTACGTACAGTTTTTTTCCCGCTCTCCGGTTATTTGCATTTTTTCATGTAAGTTTTTGCTTCATTATTCCTTTTCAAAATTATTTTTATTTGTATTTTGTTAGGATTCATTTCCTTTCATATTTTCTATTATTTTTCTTTTGGTTGCAAATTACACGTGGTTGGTTTTAGGCCTAACTTTTCAATATGGGTATGTTTTCCTGTTATGTATAAAATTTCTGCTGAACAGGGGAAGGTTGGATCCATAAAATATATTTAACCCTAATTTTGCTGATCCTAATTCAGCAACAGATTTAGAAATCATAATAGGTCTTCATTTTAGTCTATTGACTCTTTTGACTTCTTACATTTTAAAGTTCTAATTCTGTTCCATGCTATACATACGCTTAGTTAATTCTTCTACAATAGACTTTTCCATCATTTTTAAAGTTGTGTTTCTTGAAATCTGGTTTAAATCTTCTAGCTTTGTTAGTGATATAATTTTGTATTATCAATTTTATTATGCCATGTATTTCTTTCATTTTATGTTACTATATATATATATATATATACACACTGCTGGCCACCGTAAATGCAACACCCTGAAGGAATCACACAAACAACATGAAATTTACAACATGCAATAGCGGAGGTGAGATATTCAAATTATTAGAATTTCAGCGCAGACACACATCACGCACGCCTGTGGTGCCACCTCAAAACGCTATTTAAGGCTTCGGGATTTCGACGATTTCAAGTTCGGCAATTGTGTTTTTCTTGTGGTTTTTTTCAAAAAACGATCAGTCTCTCTTACGAACTCTTAGAAAACAGCGATCAGCTTTTGATCAAGTATCTACAGAGGAAGGATAGTGGCCTACCGAGATTGTGGATTATCTTTCAGGAAAATCGGTAGTCGTGTTGGACGAAACCAAAATGTAATGCGGATATGTGACCATTGGATGCAGGAGGGTACGATGGACCGACGTGGTTGATCGCATCCACCTCAGTGCACCACTTCACGTAAGGACAAGCAAATTGTGCTCATGGCAGTGACCGATCGCGCAGTCACATCACGAACCATAGCACAGCACACTGATTCTGTAACGCATCATTCAGTGTCTTTGCGTACCATTGGACGCCGTTTACAGCAGAGTGGTCTGTCCGCAAGACGTCCATTGTTTGGTCCACCCTGACGCAGAACCACAGACGTCTCCGCTGCCAATGGTGCGATGAAAGAAGGATGTGGGTGGCAGAATGGAATGAAGTTATCTTTACTGACGAGTCACGCATCTGTCTGCAACACCACGATGGTCGGATTCGAGTCTGGAGACACCGTGGAGAGAGGATGCTGAACAGCTGTGTTATGCACCGCCACACTGCTAATGCACCGGGTATTATGGTATGGGGTGGTATTGGATGTCACTCTCGCACTCCTCTAGTACGCATTGCCGGTACTTTAAACAGACAGCGCTACATCTCCGAGGTGTTGGAGCCAGTTGTCCTTCATTACCTTCAGGGCTTGGCCACAGCCATATTTCAACAGGATAATGCGCGACCACACCTGGCATGCATTGTCCAAAGGTTCTTCGTCAAGCACCAGATTGAATTGCTTCCCTGGTCGACTCACTCTCCGGATCTTTCGCCGATAGAAAACATGTGGTCCATTGTTGCTCAACGAATGACCCAGATTACACCCCAGCTGCCACACCAGATCAATTTTGGCAACGTGTGGAAGCTGCTTGGTCTGCTGTACCCCAAGAACACATCCAAAGTTTCTTTGAATCAATGCCGAGGCGTATGTCAGCGGTGATCTCCAACAATGGCGGCTACTCTGGCTACTGATTCTGGCAGGAACCACACTTCACAGAAGTCTATAAATTTAATCATTTGATACTTGGTCAACATGTTATCTACAAAATAAATTTTGTTGTGCTATCTCTTGTCTTTCTTGGTGTTGCATTTACGGTGGCCAGCAGTGTATATGCACACACACAAAATCCTCAACCGTTTGAAAAAGAGGTACTAACATGAAATTTTTTTGTAATTTTGCGAGAAACTCTTTCAAGATATATGAAACATTCTTCGGAGTGTACTTATGAAAATCAAGCATTTAGGGTGTTTTATGTTCCCCAATTATAATATAAAAAAATAATGTGAAAACTTTACAATTGAAAATTAAATAAAATTCTTCTATTTTCGCATTTTGTTAAATGTTTTGCTTAAAAAAGTATTTGAAATAAAAAATGTGCCTTTTTTGGAACATTTTGGGCAAAAAAAAGTAATTAACTGCTTAAGGGGTTAATACTTTTTTATGAAATGAAAATTTAAAATTAGAAAAAAATAAATACAAAATCAATTGGTTATTTGTTTAAATTCAATGTTTGTGTATATTAATGTCTCATTTCAAAGCAAGATGAAGGCTATTGGTGACAGATTGGAATTTTGAATCATAGCTTATAACAAGGATTAGAATTAAGCCGCCATCCCACTTTTCAAACTTCCTTACCACACCAACGGGAGGACATTGAGCCTTGATGAAGTTGACCTCCATTATTCCCTTTACAGGGTGGGTCTTAGGAACTCAGGGCCCGGACCCATGACTCCAGAAAAATATCACCGCCCATTTATTCATGATCAATTGTTCGCTTTCATAATATGCCTATGAAACCTTCAGTATGTTGGCAACTATAACTTTTCTTTCCGGTTTTGGTAATTGTCAATAACATCGATATTTACAAAACGTCTGATTATTATTATGAAATAGTAAAACAAATATAAAAATTATAATAATAATAAAAAAATCTTTCTTATTACATGTAATATAAATTACCTTATATCACATTCATGTACATGAAACTGTTTTATATTACGAATTGTATAATTGTACTAAATTGTCTTGCTTTTATTCTCACAAGTACGTTCCACAACTAATTCTTTTAAATTTAAAATAATAAAAAAAGAAAAATTAAGGATGTTTAGCATACCTGGAACATTTATAAAATTAATAAATTCCAAAAATGCTATTTAATTTGAGTTTAAGGAATACGATGCTCTTATAAATTTTTCAAACTAAATTAAAAGAAGATAATTCAACTTCCAGAATATAAATTTTAGATTTTATTTTCAGAATGTAATAGAAGTACAAAGTAGATATTTTTATTTCAATAATTTTTCTTTGAGAACATTCTCATATTAAAAAATAAAGTTATATTTTTGTTTAAAAAATCTATTTTTTCTTGAAGACAACAAGTAAGCAATGCTCGGGAAGCAAATCCAGTCTTCCAAAAGTCCAAAAATGGCGGACGCTACGCATTTGTGTTTTTCTTCTAGAAGACATTACGAAGAAAAATGTTACCTATTCCATTGCATTTTCTCGTTGTTGCAGTTGCTCTGAATCAGTTGCTTCGATAAGAAGACTAGCTGGGAGGTGTGTTTTACTAGCTTATTTATTTGCTTTCTCTAAACTAGCTACAATTTTCGAACAATGAACAGGATTCCTGGAGAGTATAACAATCCATCTTTTTTCTCTCTTTTTCTCCCCCCTTTATATAAGTGTTTTTACTGTCGAACACGAAGAATGTAGAACGAAAAACAAACACTAAAGAACACTTTCTGAAAGATTTGTTTTTAAAATTTGTAAGGAGAAAAGCGCATTTTTTTTAACAGATGATTTTGGTGCTTATTATAAAAAGAAGCTTAAGCAATAGTGTTATCGGAAATTGAAAGAGTGCGTCTACAACATAAAGGAGATTAACCCCTTAACAGTCGCATAATTTTTAAGAAAATGGTCATAAAAGTGGCTATTTTTTTATTCAAGAAAATTATATAAAACTAAATGTATATTGAATATATGTATTTATTTTTAAATTATGGGTACATTTTTTGCTAGAAATACCAAAAATTATTTTTTTAAGAAAAGCCAACATTTAGGCCTATTATGGCTGAATGTTGACTTTTTGGCAAAGGGAAAAATTTAAAAAAAAACACGTGTTTTAAACGTTATAGGAAATTTTTTTAACACTAATGCATTATGAAAAACTCATCGACAATTTTCATTGTGAGATAAATTTCAAAGCGCCAGATAAAAAGGACAACATCACGTGTAACAGTGCAAATTCATCATCACTGCTCTCAGATTCACTAATCGAACTTTAAAAAAAACCAATTATTTCAGAATCACTGCCATTTACACTTAAAGAAGAATCCGATTCCCCTTCCTGACTAACTCCAGAATGAATACAATATTAATATATAATATATATATATATATATATATATATATATATATATATATTATCACAGAACGCGCAAGCCACGTGTATTCACGAAAAGCGGAACTATGTAACTGAACTAAGGTTACAAAAAAATATCGCTAATATATATGTTGGATTGTGCTAACATCTAGTTTAAAATATAAAATAACCATCTCTAAACACGTTATTAATAATATGTTATTGCCATCGGGTGAGAAATAAGTATGATTCCGGTCATAAGAAATAGATAGTTTTCATCATTTTAGCACTTTACATTTGAACACTTCAGCCCGGAAATATCACGGGCACTAGAAATAGAGGGGGAAACTTCACCCTGTGATTTTGACGGGAGTGAGAAGGCAGGAGTTAAAATAAAAATTGAACTCTTTGAATCATACAAGCAAAGAATATGAGTTTTAACCTCAGATACTTATTATTAAGTACACAGCGTACGTAGAATAGAAGGAATTGAGATTAAATTTTCATTAACGTTACATTTGGGAGACACTTGAGTACTATCAGCAACAGGCATCATAATTTTGAGCCATGATCGAATGACGACGATTCCTCTTGATTTAATACACTTCCCATTAATGTGAATGGAATTTTGAATTTTATTAATAACTTGTAGCATGTTGGTATGATGTATGAAATAATATAGAGAATTCAAGTACCTCATTATAACCACCGAGTACTGTATATTCTGGCGTATAACACGTACTTTTAACCAGTTAATTGTGATTGACGAGTAGAATCGTCATGGTGAAGTTGCATTATGTTGTGTTGTAACGGGTCTATTCGCGTACCTTCTACTAATCCTCTTTGGGGAACACTTTCTTTAAATAATATTCTATTGAAAACTTTCTCCCGAAGAAGAAGAAGAAGTGACTTATGCCAATCAAGGCTTATATTTAAACATTAACTTTCAGGTTCGAGAGAGGGAGAGAGTGAGTGAATATTAACGTCGCACTGATTAGCAACACGAGGGCTTTTGGCGACAGTCCGCGTAGTTTTGAACCATGTTCAAGTGACGTGGATGACACCTGAGCTGGCACCCCCTCTCCTAACTACCACACCAAACCAACGTGCGGACTTTTGAGCTCTCGACAGATTTAACGTGCATCGCTCCCCATCACGGTGGATCTTTAGTGGTACTGGGATCGAACTCATGACACGTTAGCCATGATCCGATGCCAGACCACTTGGCCACCGAGGCCGAGAGGGATAGAGAGAGAGAGAGGTTAAATCAGTGAATGATAAACGTAAAGTAATAGAAAGCTAAGCGAGAGTGTTCCGTAGATTGCTTTGTATTTAAAATTGACGATTTGTCAATTAGATACTTAAATTGGATTAGCGTCGGCTTTAGTAGATCAACTTAGATGTATCTTAGATTATTTAGAATGTGTATAGCTACGACATTCCAACTCTCGTATACGACTCGTAACTAATATACGACTCTTATATTAGTGAACTTGAAGAATTTCAAAGTTTATTTATAAAACATTTTCCATATCACAAAATACTTCTTTATGTGTACGTAATAAAATTAAGTTTCTGTTTTTGTTGAAAAGTATTGGGGATTAATTTTCTGCTTCTAGTGAAACCATATATATCTTCTTTAGACTTTATAATTTATGTGGAATCCAGTTTATTTTTACTTATTTTTTTGATAGGATCTGAGAAAATTTCTGGAAAAAGACATACAACACTTCTTTGAAGTTGAAGCCTCACATGAATTATAAATATCACAAAGACATAATAATATTTTACATGTGACCTCTTGATTTAATTTATACGGCAGTTTAGAAAAAAAAATCTTTTTTATGGATATATTTTTATAATTTGAAAATAAAAAAAATAATTTTGTGTATTTTATATAGAAAATTATAATAGCTTCAAATCTAAATGCTGTACATTGTCTTTAAAGTGCTTAATGAAATCAGAATTTGTTAAGTTAAAACTACAAATTTCATTAATGGTTTTCATTTTTTGTATTTATTTTGTGGTTATTGATAAATTACATATTTTAGCAAAAATAACAAGTGGAACATCCAACAAAGAAAAAATTAAGTTTTATCGAAAACTATTTCGAACATTTGAATTATTCTTTTATTATAGAAATACATAGATTTCTAATATAAGCAAACAAAAAGCTTTAGAATATGGTATATCAAATATTTATGAGTTAAATTCTCTGTATAGTTAAAAAATAAATTTCTAAAAACTCATGTTGTAAGTATTAGAAATATTTACCATCTTGTACGAAAAGTAACAGAAAACATTGCAGTTCCTTAAACAAAATTTCAAAAATGAAAGTAATAACCATGTAAGCTAGGTAAAATTGTTTTCTCGAAAATATAAAAAGAAACTACTCTTGCGGTTTTGATGGAAATTTCAGTCTAGAGGGTAGGTTTTTAGTATTTTAGAGTAATTTATTTGTCTAGACGTATTAGTATAAAGGTTAAAAATAATAAGGAATAAACGTTTTTTTATTGCTATCAAAAACATTCGAACGAAATGTATGGAAATTCATGTTATTTTTGTATGTTATTTTGCTATTGAAATTCATGTTATTTTGTATTAATTTATATGTGTTATAATATTTCAGATGTGATATATATATATATATAAGCCATAAGAAAATGTTAACTAACCCTTTACCCATGAAAAGTATTCGAGAAAAATAATTTTAGTTTAATTTTGCTTATTATAACAACAAAAGATTACAAAAAAAGGCTATATAATGAAGAAAAATATAGTAACGACTCCATTTAATATTTTGACAAATCTGTGACAAACTAAAAGACTGTAGACATATTTTAGTCAAGATGCGATTGTAGTGAAACAGATCAAATGATATACTTTTTGAAGCTAAATACCGTAAACTGATATACAGAATGTTCCAAAAATAGCACCCAAACTCTGCACAGCTGGACTCCTCGTTGGAAGTACATAAATAATACCTAAAGGACTGTACCTGTAAGATCCACAGTTCATGAGAAAAATACGAAAAACAAAGAATGACGTCACAACCGTAATGGACACATCAACAACAGGATCTGCTAGTGTTAATAAAGGCAAATGTTCAATGTGCCCATTGTGAATACAGAGGCAGGTTTGTAATCAGCGTGTAATGAATGAGTGCTCACGTCGCAGCAGCGCAGTTGTAAAGAATTTCCACTGAAATCCGTTAATGACTGGGAGTTAGAATGAACACCAGCCACAATCAAAACAAATATAATTTATTTATCCTTTTATAAATCTCATAAACTCTGGGAAGGAAATTCACATAGATAAAGTATCTGAGCCAAAGCGAGGAAGACGAGATATTTAATATTTAATTATGAGTTGAAGTACTCTTACTTCTGGAAATAATAGTAACTCCTATCTTAAATAATCTACTTCTATTAGATTTAATTCTAATTCCAATATTTTATTGACTGAACCGTCCATTATCAATTTTATATATTAATTAATCAATCGACGAGTCACTCTCGTCCAGCTTTCAATTACTTTACGTTAATCACAAACTTCTACTATCCAACCCCTAACCTCTTTCTCTTTTCGATACTAAAATTTAATGCTTAAATATACGACATGATTTACATAGATTGTATCTTCTTCTTTGGGGAAAGTTTTAAATTGAACAATATTTAAGTTAATAGAATTTCCCCAAGATGATTAGTAATAGGTACTCGAATAGACCTGTTACACAGTGACCACCGAAGTACAAGTAGAATGCAGACGATAAATTAAGCCGATTCTGTAGTTCTGACGTCTTGATCCACCAATTCCTTGATATTGCCGCATAGGAAAACAAGATATCAATCATTGGCATGGCCAAGTAATTTTAGCGCGTTTTTCACATGTTGTATTTTGCAATAATGCACTTAATGAACTTTTTACTATTTTTTTTGTGAAGATTTCCTTCAAAATGTAGGTAGATTTTTTTAAAAAAACTTTTTGCAAACAATAAATTTACTAGGTAAAGTTTGAGAAAATTTTGTGATAAACTAGCGAAATTCAGGAAAATTTGTAGGAAAATTCGGGAAAACTATGGGAAAATTTAAATATGATTCGGCTCATCTAGGGCACAAATGCGACGAAATGCCGAAAACCCGAGGTCAATTGGTTGCTTACTGGCTGAGAAAAAGGTACGACAAAATATGGAACGAAGACGAAGATGAAATTTGCGTCCTAATAGCGTTTTTTTCCACTACGTGAAAAACGAGCTAAAAATTCAATAGTTTGAGATCTGGTGATCGGGAACTTGATTCCTCCTAGTCCGATATAGCGGTCTGCCATACTTAGTCAATCACGTACAGAAGCACAGAAATGAGCCGGAGCCAATCATGAACCATCATGCCTCATCATTCCTTCATCATCATTTACCGTACTTTTCTCGTAAACTATGGATCGTACAGATATAGTTTCTAGGGAATTTTTTATATTCTCCCAAAGAGGAATCTGGCTGTGCACAGTTTCGGACAAGCTGTATAATTAGACAATATGATTGTAAATCTCTCGAGTCTCACAAATCTTTTACAACATAATACAGAAACATGGCACGTGGTAGATTTTGATGTTTTATTCTTTATAATAAACCCGTATCTAACGCAGTATCTTTGAGAAAAAATAGTGAGCGACATTCCAATAAATATTTGCGAAAGGTACACAAATTCAACCTGGGCCTTACGGAACGGAAATACCGATCTTTATCTGGCTCGAAGTCAGTTTGCGCATTTTAAATTTCATACATTTGAGCTGTCTGAATTGAAATCGGGTGATGTAGGTAAGAAAGTAGCATACATACAAAAGTTTTCTTGTAAATGTATCATCTGTGTTTATAAAAATAAACGATAAGATGAATAAAATGAATATATATTTTTAAAAGAATATTTTTGGTTCAAATAATCAGAAGGCAGTTCTTCATCGCTATAGTATAGTTTAACGTAATTTACTATATTATTTTTGGTGAATGATTTTTGAAAATTTTTAATTAGTAATTAATGTATGTTGCACTCCAAAGCAACGGAAGAGCTATTGGTGACGGACCTCGTAATTTTGAACCACGGTCAAGTGGCCAGGATGACAATGGAGTTAACACCCCTCTCCAAACTTCGCCACCTCTCCAATGGGACGAATTCTCGACAGATTTAACGCGTATCGAACCCCTGTACGCACCAGTCTCTAAATGACATGTCAGCCACAAGTCCGTGATGACAACTAGGCTACCGTGGCTACAGGAATCAATATAGGAAATAAGTATTAAATATTGTAATTTTTGTTACTGTTTAAGGCCAAAATTAGAGGGGACAAATCTTACCTCCCTTCTTTCCAAATTCTTTAGCTCAGTTTTTAGCAAATCAATACAGTTTTCCAATTATAATCACATGTACTGTGTGCAGGGACATCTTGAGACACGGGCCAACTGGGCTTGGGTCCAGGGCCTCGCTCTCGGTGGGGATTTCGTTTCGTTCTCGACTCTGTCTTAAGATCCTAATCCAGATAACTTTTATGGTAAAATATTATCCCCGTTCATATTCTTCGAAAAACAGGGAATTTCAAATTGCATACCAAAACTGTTAAAAGTGGTAAGACTGTATTATTATGTGATAACCGTTGTCTATATCTAGGCTTAGGTCTAATATCACCTAATTTAGTTGAAATGCGGCCATCGGTAGATCCAGATTGTGCCTAGGGTTTTGAGATTTGGGAGTCGAACACTTTTATTTGTTCCAAATTACCATTTGAACGAGTACTTGACAATGGATGTTTATACTGTCTGCCTTTAAAGATTTCATATAGGGCCTACTTTTGCATAGGGGCCCAGGGCCTCAAGAAGGATTTATCTGGACCCAGGACCTCAAAGAGTCTTAAGACGTCCTTGACCGTGTGTATTTAACAGAATTAAATTTCAAATTTTCTCTCCCTCTCCTGGAGCACATATACATCAGGCTATAGATCAGTTCATAAACTGCACAAAATTCAGTCTAAAAGCAGAAGGATAATTTCATTACTTATTAGAAACTCATGAGAACTGAAATAATATTAGGTGAGTACAATTTCAAAATAGTGATTTTATTAATTTTTGCTAATTTATAATTATTTTCAATAATTTATAACAGTAAAAAGCACTTCGGGAAAAGGGTTATCACAAGTGGAAACGATCTTCTATACTCCCATTCTACGCTTTTACTTGAAAATCATACTCAGTAAACAACAACCTAAAGATTTTAGCATGTATTTTCTTTTTCTAATGGGCTGCATAAAAGCAACTAAGTTTTTGTAGAAAAGGCAAATCCCAAAATGTGAGAGAAATTTCATTGTGGCACCATTTAATGGAGGCTCTTACTACCAAATTTGGACGCTCGAATTAATTCTAATTCAAGCTCTAAGTATTGTCATGATTAAAATTTTTCCGAGAGTACCAGAGCCAAATTGATACTCAAAGGATCCTTTACACGGTGCTTAAATTTTTCGCGAAAATCTATTGACTAAAATCTGGATCAAACCCTCGAGTATTAAAGGATGTATGTATTGATTAGTGTGTATAAAAGCACACAACTGTCAGACTGATACAATAAATAATAATTATTATTACGAAACAAGATCTTAACTAGCAATAGAAACTGTACCATAACTCAAAGGATTTAAAATTACACTACTGGCCACCGTAAATGCAACACCCTGAAGAAAGCACCCAAATAACATGAAATTTACAACATGCATTAGCGGAGGTGAGATATGCAAATGATTAGAATTTCAGCGCAGACAAACTCCACGCACGCCAGTGGCGCCACCTCAAAGCGCTATTTAAGGCTTGGAGATTTTTACGATTTCAAGTTTGGCAATTGTGTTTTTCTTGTGGTTTTTTCAAAACACGATCAGTTATGTCTCGTAGAAAACAGCGATCAGTTTTTGATCAAGTATCCGAGTACGACAGAGGAAGGATAGTGGCCTACCGAGATTGTGGATTATCTTTTAGGGAAATCGGTAGTCATGTTGGACGAACCCAAACAACTGTAATGCGGATATGTGACCGTTGGATGCCGGAGGGTACGACGGACCGAAGTGGTTGATTCGCATCCACCTCAGTGCACCACTTCCCATGAGGACAGGCAAATTATGCGCATGGCAGTGACGGATCGCTCAGTCACATCAAGAAACATAGCACAGCACATTGAGTCTGTAACGCATCATTCAGTGTCTGCGCGTACCAATCGACTTCGTTTAAAGCAGAGTGGTCTGTCCGCAAGACGTCCAATGCTTGGTCTACCCTTGACGTAGAACCACAGCCGTCTCCGCCACCAATGGTGCGATGAAAGAAGGATGTGGGTGGTGGAATGGAATAAAGTTGCCTATACTGACGAGCCACGCATCTGTCTGCAACACCACGATGGTCGGATTCGAGTCTGGAGACACCGTGGAGAGAGGATACTGAACAGCTGCGTTTTGCACCGCCACACTGGTCTTGCACCCGGTATTACGGTATGGGGTGGTATTGGATATCACTCTCACACTCCACTAGTACGCATTACCGGTACTTTAAACAGCCAGCGCTACATCTCCGAGGTGTTGGAGCTAGTTGTCCTTCCTTAACTTCATTGCTTGGCCACAGCCATATTTCAACAGGATAATGCGTGACCACACGTGGCACGCATTGTCCAAAGGTTCTTCGTCAAGCACCAGATTGAATTGCTTCCCTGGCCGGCTCACTTTCCGGATCTTTCACCGATAGAAAACATGTGGTCCATGGTTGCTCAACGATTGACCCAGATTACACCTCCAGCTGCCACACCAGATTAACTTTGGCAACGTGTGGAAGCTGGCTGGTCTGTGTACCCCAAGAACACATCCAAAGTCTCTTTGAATCAATGTCGAGGCGTGTGGCAGCGTTGATCTCCAACAATGGCGGCTACTTTGGCTACTGAATCTGGCAGGAATCACACTTCACAGAAGTCTATAAATTTAATCATTTGATACTTGCTCAACATGTTATCTACAAAATAAATTTTGTTGTGCTATCTCTAGTCTTTCTTGGTGTTGCATTTACGGTGGCCAGCAGTGTAAAAGTGATTTTACTTGTACTCATTATGATGCGCACAAAGTCTTTAAAATGCAATAGTTTTTCCATTATCTCGAAAATCATTAAAGCAACAACAAAAACATGATACAAATGTCTTAAGTAGTTTGTATAAAATTCATAAACATATAAAATCAATCCAAAGGCATCGAAAATATCAAATGGCATCTATTGAGAACAAATGTGTAGCCACCATTCCTTTCAAAACTATAAAATTAATAATTAATTTATTCTCTGATTGTATATTAACTCGCTCAAACTCCTCAATGGGAGGCCCTTACATGGAATTTACTGAAACACATAAAGATCTTATTGGAGAATGAAGGTTCTATATGGAATAAAAAAATAGAAGTCCTTGGATTGGATTTTGATTTTTAATTTATATTGCATTGTGAAGGAACATGAGGGCTATTGGCGACAGCCTTCGTAATTTAATAGACACGGTCAAGTGATGAAAGGTAAGATCTGAGCTGGCACCCTTATTTCAAACTTCCACTCCATGCCAAGGGACTTAGAGCCTTAACGGATGAAAAGTACATCAGTCCCTCAATACTATGGGTCTTCATCAAAGTCCGTGGAAAGCTCTTTTAACTCCTTAACTGCCGATTAAAAGTTATGCAATTCGTTCTCTAGTGCCACCATTTTTGAAATAGGCACGCGTATTCGGCGTATTGGGGGGAAAAAAGACACAAATAAGCAAATTTTGCTCTGAAATAATTAAATTCTTAGCAAACACACTGTCAAGGATATTTCATTGCATTCCAAAACCTTCAGATTAGTTGTAATGATAGCCACACAAAGAAAAGAATCGTATTTCGGAAAGACGTATACAAACATCCGTGGGACTTAAAGCCCCGGTTGAGTGAGACGAATATATACGCTGGAAGCAGTTAAGGGGTTAAAAAAACAAAATTATCACTAATACAAAAAAAGGAGAAAACGTATAAATTGTTATTGAATTATTCTTTTATAGATATTAATCATGGCATTTTAACTAAGAAAGAAAGAAATTAAGAGTTCTAATTCCCACTATGTTTCCAGTTAATTTCATTGAAACTCCCCAATATGATGCCCATCTTATTTTCTTAAAATTTTAGTTAATTTGTATAAAAAAAGATCGTAAACAAACGGAAAGGACTAAAAACCTGACTTCTTGTGTCCTTTTTTAATGAAAATAAAATTCAAAATGTTAACACACCCCTATTATTATACACCACTATGTAATTACGGGGAATTTTTTTTATTTATTTACTACGTTCCCCAATGAATGCGATTCATACACGCATTAGCATCAACACGGAGAGGTAACGGACCCCTTGAAACGACTCATTTCCTTTTCGTTTTGATAAGCAGGTCCCAAGGGACTTGTTTCTGAATGATCTAACAATAACCCCTGCTCTGAACCCTTAAACACCAAATGAATAGTTGCAATGAAAAGAACCGACTACTCTTCGGGGGCCATCCAGGGCAGGAATTCACTAATTACAGAGTTAATGAAGTGCAAAGGGAAATTGCCCTCTTCTGTTTTCGGAGCTCATCCATTGATTTTGGTTTCCGGGGTAGAGTTTGCCATTCGTGAAAGAGTCAAACACTTAGGCGCTTCTAAGTACCTTAATTAACGATCAGAAACGCTTTCGAGGTGTTGGGAACTGTTTTGCGAGGGATGTAATGAAGGAATGATAATTTTTGCTACTCAGTGCCACGAGCGGAGCTTGTTAGAAAGGCAAGGGATTACGTTGCCCCAGAGAGCACGAAGTGAAGTTTGCTAAATTGGACATGAAAAGTCATTGTTTCGCTTAAGGATTCAATTTCTAGGACTGTTAATCATTGGAGCGGTTATGCTCTATTTTTTTTTTAAAAAAAATGAAGTATATTTTATTGGAAGGGAAAGATGATAAGAGTTTTAAGTATCGTATAAAAGTGAAAACGTTTTATTTAAGATATCTTGATAGGCAGTTTTGTTTACTGGTTTTTCGGAAAATTAACGGAGTAAGTTAATGTAGTTGATGATAATTATAAAAGTTTTCTTTTTAGGAGATTGTTATACAATGAAATAATGAGATTATAATTCATTTGTATCGCACACAATTAAAGTGTTAGAATAATAAGATGAGAGATATTTTATGTTTTTATTAAATGACGTCTAACGTATTTTAAAAAGATTATATCACAAATTTGCTATGTTAACTTTAAGTATCCTTTTAAAAGTGCGGTAGTAAGAGGAATAAGTTCAAAATATTTTTAATTAGAGATTAAATGTATGTAAGGATCTATGCTTATAGGAAACGATGATTTAAAGCTTATGAGGGAAACCTTAAGGTATGACTTTTCGAACAGAAATATGAGCATAATTTGAGCAAAAGCACAAGAAATGGATGTTAAAAGAAATGCAAATTCTTATTAATGGTATTACAGTATCTACAAAGACTTCTTCACAGCAATATTTATAATAACCTCTGAAGTTTAAATCTACCAATAGTAATGCATGTTTTGAAGTAGCAATTAAATGATTTAAAGAAGAATATTTATCTCTCCTTCCCCTGAATACCCTTGCAGTGCATGGATGAGAGAAATATATATCACTTATTTCATTGACAATTCATTCCAAGCATGTATTACAGGTGGTGAACACAATATCAAATAATTTTTATAAGCACTTCAGTAAAAAAAAAAAAAAAAAAAAAAAAAAAAAAATGTGTGCGTGTGGGTGCTTATGACTACACGATAAAAGTGAAAACTTCTGATTTATTTTGAGCAAGAGAATCCAATTGTTCGGATGTACTACGTTCTCTTTCACGCCATTTTCACATGCGAGTATTAAGTTGTTCTCATTTTCGTCCCCATTCATCGGTGGATTTGTTTATTTCATCCATTTTCTGTAAAGGGCAATGTTTGAATAATTATGCATTCTAAAAAAATTATATATGAGTATCTACGATTTAAATGTCAGTTAGTTTAATTATTTAGAAATATTGATATGTAAATTACTTATGTAGATTATATTTATATAAATATATGTTTGTATGGTACTTACGTCCCCTATCGCAGCAATGCCAACATTCAAGATAGTTCGCCAAGTTGGCATTCCTGATTTCCCATGTGTCGTAAGCGCTTAATTGGCAACAATGTACATACATATATACTTCCTTTCATATAAGTAATATAAAAAAAATTTTAAGTTCAATAATGGACCAATACCGTGATGCTTACAGAACAGTTATTTTATTTTTTTGGGAAGGCAAGATGCTTTCTTGTAAAAAGACTGTGGGATCAACACTACTGCACCTCTCCAGAACTTTCTTAGTGTCAAGACAGGTAGAAAATATTTTGTCAGTAAAGAAAGAGGTAAATTATAGTGTGTGCTTAGGTTTCACTAATGGGATTTTTAACGACCACTACAATTCAGGAGGAATTTAAATTCTTATATTTATATGTAATTTTTCTTGAGTTTTTCCAGTAACATATATGTAATATATGCTTATGTTAACCAAATAAAAAAAGAAGTATAATTAATAAAATAGGCAATGTTAAAAATCAGCCTATCTTTTTGATCCGATATTTTAACAGCGACACTTACTCTGTGATTAACGATCATACTCTTCATCGTTCGAATTCCGTGACACACATAGTTGCGCCCTTTTAAATGGGAGCACCTTAGTTAATTGGTTGAAATAGCCATACCTATTAACCAACTTTCTTTTTTTATAAAAATTGTACGGGATAAAAAAAAAGTAAAGGTAAGCAAAATACATCTATATTTATCGAAATCTTCAGCAATATGATTTAGTTAAATGAATACCAATCTCCTAATGCAATATTTTAATGCATGAAAACTATTTCAAATAATAATAAAATTGGCATCATTTATTATATGCATAGCTAGTACAGTTTTTCGCAGTGGGGGAAATATCCGTATAAAAATAAACAATAAAATCTATGTAAAAAGTATTAAAATTAGCTTCAGAGAAAAGAAATAGCAGCAATAAGAAACTGTTCTGGAAATTTATTCATCAGTAGAAAAATAATTGATCAATATGGATATTTCTAAATCCTGACATTCCATATTAAAAAATACATCTCTAAAAACGCAGTAATAACATTTTAGAGAAAAGCACGCGAACCACTTTTTCATTCAACTTTTCCAGATTGATGGACTTTTAATAACCCTCTTATCAACGTCACTTAAATGCCAGAAACAATTAGGCTCTTTTTTACCTCTCAACACTACCGCGCATGCGACTGTTGCCATCTCTTTCCTTGTAAAACCCGACTCTTAAATGGTCATTCGCACGTCATCCTACGTAATGAAGATGGAAAACGTTGGTTACCATAGAAACCATTTAGCGTCACTGAATCTCAGTTCGCGTATACGGCCATTTTTTTTGTTAGTCTTTGTCTTGACTTTTTGCTGTAGCACTCCAACCATCCATTTTGTCTGTTGTGTAACAAAGTATCGTGTCTGCCACAGTTTACGTGGCCATGCTAGAGGAACAAAAGCAGTTTATTGCTACCTCATAAGGTTGTTCTCTGTCCCAACTGCACTTGCTCATAAAGTGTCTTTTCCCTGGACACTTGCTTTTAAAAAGCTCTATCTTTGGCAATCTGTGCAAAGAGGGGAAGTGAGGTCTAGGAAGGAGGGTTGGAGTTGAGTTGTCGTTGAGGTAATGGAGATTGATGTCGGTTTGGGGGTGGATTTTGTCTGTTGAGTTACGAGGAAAAGTGGATAAGCTTGTCGGATAGACTTTTATGAAAGGTTTTTTGGCTCATATCCTTTTTAGTATCAAATGTTTGTGGAAAGGATAGGCATTTATTTTTTAAAAAAATATTGTATATATTCGGCAAGTCTTTGATATATACACTCCGATGTTCTTGTAAAACCTTATAAAACTACAATCATAAGAATATTTGAATACGAACAACAGCTACTTGCGTAGTTTAATCTGATTTTAGTTTGAATAATTTCGATTACGATTATTACATAATTAGTACTTTCATAAAAACATTCTATTACATCTGCCTCGATGATAATTTCAGGGCTTCGAATCGTAATTTTTTTCTTTCCGGTTCAACTAAATATATATATATCGGTTCATATACGTTTTTCGTGCTGACAAAAATACCGTTTTTTGGTTTTTGGTTCAGTTCGGAATGAATAATTTTATTTTATGTATATTCTTATCTTAAATCTTCTATACTAGTATATTTACATTCAATTGTATTAAATATGCCTTCTACAAGTAGTTTCGAGCAAAACTGAAACAGAAAAGTACTAATGTACATCAAAATAGGAAATCGAGAAGCAATGTTCAGGAAATGATGATAATTACATGGTTGACGCAAAATTATAAAATATATATTAGTTGGTTAAAGTAACAAAATGAATGAAGATATATCTAACCATAATAAACCGATAGATTTTTTCGGTTCAATTCCGATCTTCGTTCCGACTAAAATAACGGTTTCTTTCGGTTTTTGGTTCATTTTCGGTTCGAAGGCCTGGATAATTTTGCCTTTTACATACATAAACTGCCTTTAGTATAAGGAGAGTTATTCTTACTTTTAACTGCTGCAAATTATTTGTAATGTCTTTTCAGTTACTTGAGTCATATTATCGCGATCCATCGACCACAGGTGGGGAAAGGTTCGCGTAAAGATCAGCTATTTTTCAATCTAAACAATTTTATTGCCTATATCGCTTAACAGACTCAATCAACTTAACTGAGAATGCACTTAATTCATATACCCGAGGAGCAATCAAACTTATTACGTTAATTATAATAGAAATAAGAGCGCTTATTTATTATCCTGAGCGCTCTTGCTTCAATACTTGACTAATTGTTCCTTTTTGAATTAGCTATACTACCCCTGGTTGCTAACACTACGCTTTCTTCTATCTCAATTTTCAATCATCATCCTGCCTATTCCACGACTAGAACTTATTAGCTCTAATTTACATAAAACAAAGTCCTTTCTACGGAAAGCGGTTTTTAATTAAAGTCAGTTAAAAAGAGTATTTTATCCCATAGAACTAGTAGAAGCGTGAATAGACCCGTTACAATATTAACAGTGGAAAACTGCTTCAGTTTAAATTTGCTGAAAATAAGTTTCAAGGTTAATTTAGTTATCTAGTCAGTGTTAATTAATTATAACCTTAAAACAGTTCAATGGACTGGATTCATCTGACGTCATAATCCTATGATGGTGGCCTAAATAAATAGTCACGTCTTTCATTCGTTTTTGATTCGACTGAGTATTTTGGTGGCATTTTCGGATTTGCGTCTACTATCATAACACAATGAAATCCTTTCTTTCCATCAACTTAAAAAAACAAACAAATAATTTATGTTTTTATATGCATTACTAATAGCTTTATAAATATATATTTTTTAATTTCACATTAATATTTCTATTTTTATTGAAAAATTACAATTCGTACATTTTCAGAACACCTATCGCTAAATTATGTTGCTTGGCTTTCGATTCCGGTCGCTAAAAACACCTATCACTAAATTAAGTTGCTTGGCGATCGATTCCGGTCGCCAAAAAAATTGACATCGCTAAGTGCTCCCCCCCCCCTGTTCTACACTTTAATACTTAATTTTTAAGTATACAGGATTTTGTTCAATGGACTAAATTCATGTGACGTCATAATCACATGATAATTTTAAACCACGTGTTTTTAGCCAATCAAACTCAAAAATACTTGTGACGTCATAGTCACGATAAATGCAATTATCTATTTTCAGCAAATCAGTTCATGCACTTCGTTGTTGCCAAATTACGCTTTTTACAGAAACTTTTTTTAAAAAAAATTAATATTTGTCACTTTATTTAAAAGTACATGTATAAAACAAGACTTTTTTTTCTTTAATTTTAAAATCTTTTTGCAGAAATTTCTTTTTATAACTCTTGAGCATCTTTACCCAATTATGCAATTTGAAATTTTACCTAAGTTTTACAAATAGAATAAAAAGTACGAGCTAGTTTATTGTCCGTTTTGAATTCAATGCAGAACACGTGTTTATATTATCATGTGACCGTCATGAATTTAGTCCATTGAATGATCCATAATTTTTTAAAACACAATGTGGCTGGCTAACTAATTACTAAGCCTAAAAGTATATAAAAACACAAGACACGAAGTCAAAGAACAGAAGTACAAACTAAGCTTAAATCTAATACTGTAAACTAAAACTATGTATATATTTAATTACTTAGGAAAAGCAAAATATTAGAAAATACATTAAAAATATTTAGAGTTCTAAAAAAATTTAAAGAATATAGAATAATAATGTAAGCAAATTCGAAAGTTGAAGCACAACCGAAAGTGTGATAGGATCACCTGTAATTATTTACTTGATTGCACATTAATAATCACGTGATGGTGGTCAAACGATCACAGCGCCCTCTAGTGATAAATCGACCCCATTATATATTTAACAAAAAAATCATTAGCAATGATATTTATTTTGCACAGGAGCAATGAAAATTGCTAAAACAATGAAGGATCTCTCATTTTTTGTGACAATAAACGAAATTTCAATGAAATGAAATTCATTATATATATATATTTTATGTAATATGAATTTCAAATGCATCAATTTCAACTATGCATTATACATTTGAGTTTAAATTTACTTATTTTTAGTTACTGATAACATACAAATTTAAGAAATTACTATGCGGAGATAAATAAGTACATTATTGAAATTATTTTTTATTTCTCTCTAGAAAATAAAAACACCAGAAAAATTAAAAAACACCACAATTAAATTTCTTTGAAAGTTGATAATTTGTTGCATCAACCTCTCAGAGATAATTTAAACAAAGTCTGGTTTTACTGGAAAAGTAAAAAAAAAAAAAAAGTTTAAAAAAAATAAACGTTTCGGTCTCAGCAGTATTTCAGGATTAGCATGTAGATAGGATCACACACAGTTGTAACTTCATTCTTCTACCAGTTTTTTAATTAGATATTTCAAATTCGTGGTGTTAAATTACCAAGAGGAGTTAAAAAAATCTGAAAGCTCAGTTTTCAGAATAAAGATTAAACAAAAGGGGGAAGAAAAAAGAAGAAATTCTGGAAATCTTTGCGTGGTAAGACTTTTATTCTTTCAAGAAATTGTGTTAAGAATTGTCTTTAAAGTACCAAAACAAAGCTTCTACAAAGGCGGAAATGTTGTACTTATTTATAATTAACAAACCTTGTTTTTATTCTCTTAATTATATCTTCGGAATACATGTTACTCTAAGAAAATAGAAAAAAATCTATGAACTCATGAATTGTGGAATTAGGGAAACATTTGCACCGATTTCCGAAATAAACTGGAAATTCGTCGGAATGATTCGACAATTAAATAGTTCTAAGCAGAGTATTTCTAAAAGGAAAATATTTGTGTTTTAATTTTTAAATTATTATGAAGTACAATGCTTTTTTTCATATTTTTATAACATGTATCCCAAAAAAATTGCTTTTAAAATGAAAAACATATTTTTGAGAGAGAACAACATCTTATAAATATTATTAATTATCCTACATAAAAATAAATATAATAATCCTAGTGTGTACGTGTGTATTTTACAAAGATTAACAGGTTCCAAGTAAGCAGCATGCAACTGAAAAACCATACAAATAGAATCTATAACAGAAAAGAAAGAAATGATTTTTAAAGACATTCTCAAACTTTAATTCAACTCTTACTAAGGAAAAAGTAACAAAAAGCCGTTGAAATTTTTATGGCAACTAACGAGATACTTTATGATGTAACTATTATTTATATATATTCCCATTGTTTATATAATTATCTTTTGTCCACTTAATTGATTACTTTCATCTTAATCATAGGCAGGAACAAACTATTCTAAGTCATTTCCGGAGTGTGGCCACCTCCGAACTTTAACTTTTAAGGATAGAAACAAAGTTCTTCCGACTTGTTTTAGGTGTTCCGCCTGCCAGGGGGGCATCTCCAGAAAACATTCTTAACTGCCTGGGGCTTACAAAGCAAGATCTTTATGAAGACCCTCTAATGGTGTTGGACTTTTTGAGAATGAATGAAGCCATGGACTTGATCTAGCTTGGCTAGGCATGGAATATCTTTATCATAATAGTATCTATCTACCGAACACTTTCGATTTAGTACCGTGGAGGTATCTAAATAAGCCAGTAACAGCCTCCGGACAGGAGTGATCACTTTTGTCTAGAGGTATGTTACGTGCTTGCGAATCCATAAGTTGCGGGTACTAATCTCCGAGAATCGCTTACCACCCCTTCTAAAAAAATAAAAAGCAAAATATTATTATATTATAGAATTTGATAGAGCAAACTAAAAGGATAGACACGTTTTAAAATAATTTGGACACACTTGACAAGGATTGAGAGTTCTGTGAGTGAGGTTTGCCGATGGATTGTTTATCAAAGTGACACTTATAGAAACACAAGGAGACTGTCGTTATTTAGGATTACTGTCAAGTGAGTTGTTGCACCCCACTGTCCAGCATTGACATTTGCAGATTTTGAGCCGAAGAACCATCAGCTTCTCTTCACTGCACTAGGATTCTACAGAAAAAACACAGACAAGGAATTCGTGAGCATGATTACTCGGCTAAAGCTGCCATACGATGACCGTCGAAGAGAGAAAATCAAAAGATCAGTTGTGCTCCGATTGAAGGAGGCAGCTAATTTAGTTTTGCGGAGGCGGAGTAGCAGCATTGATGATTGGATTTGATTTCTTATTAACCTCACAATATAAGGCAAGGGAAGGGCTATTGGCAGTGGACTTCGTAACAGGGCCGGAGCTAGTAGATTCGCCGCTCCAGACATAGTTGGAAAATGCCACCACTCTCTCTCCAAAGCAAAAAATTATAATTATAAGATATAAATTGTTCCTATAGATGCACACCTATAAGACTTGTATGATTCTCGCAAATAAATAGGCAGTGATTAACAATATATCTATACAAATAAATAAAATTGAAGTGTCTGTTTGTAATTTCAAACTAGCAGCTTTTTACTAAACGCATTTAAAGGTATATACGGTACTTCTATCAAAAAAAAATTTTAAAATTTTTTGTCTGTCTGTCGGTCTGTCTGTTTGTTTCGGCTAATTTCAGGAACTTCTGGTCCGATTTTAAAAATTCTTTCACCGATGGAAAGCTACATTATCAGAAAGTAACGTAAGATATATTTTATCTCCATATCCCTACGGGAACGGGAACTATGCGGGTAAAAGATTAACGTTGCTTACTACCTGCCAAGTTGGCGCAAAATTATGCATTTGGTCAATAATGGAAATTTTAATAAACATTTTCTCACATTTGTAACAAACAACTGAAACAAAGTGTAATTTAGCATCTTTACGAAAAGCAATTTTTTAAATGGTTTTGTGTTAAACATCTAACGTTTATTTCGTTACGTTTGCTAAATGTCAAACTTTGAGAAATATCGCCAAGTTGGTTAAGAAGTTCTCTATTCCGACAATCCTAGATGTTTTAATGCAACTTTACTCCCACTGTTTAAAGAGGGAAACGAAATAAAGTTTTAGCGAATTGCGCGCGCGTGATATTGAAAATTCTATGGTAATATTAATTGACAGTTTCACATAAAAAGTTTTGATTACTTTAGTAGTTTTGATTAGTTTTGTAAGAATTTATTATTTTGAATTTTTTTAACCTAATTATAAAATATTCATATTTTGCACAAAATTTTTCACTTATACTGAACCTAGATATTTTACATGGAGGTATTACTTTGAAGATATATACTATGGAGGCATCCATACAATATCACTCGCCGAAGGAGGAGGGAGCTTTACGCAATACTTATTTCATCTTCGGTCTTTCTAATCCTCAAACCTTTTGGAATAAGTACAAAGACTACATGGCGGAAGATATTTTGCGACGAAAAACAACCAAATATGCCTTTCAATGAAAACATCTACAACGAAACGCAATAAAGGTTTTCAGAATGGTTAGGAAGAAGCTACATGATTTTGGAATGATTAGCCCTAGACGTGTCGACGGAAATGGCTTCGATAATGAAATTACTTTAGAATTAAACTACGATTTTGCAGCATTGCAACATCAAGTAACAGAATTTATCCCACAATTAACTCCAGAATAAAGTTACGTTTTCCAACAAGTGTTACGCGAAATAGAATCCGGCAGTGGTGCACTCTTTTTTCTAGAAGCCCCTGCGGGAACAGGAACAACGTTTTTGCTAAACTTATTATTAATGACCATCAGAAAAACCTAGAAGATAGCAGTTGTTACGGCTTCTTCTGGTATAGCCGCGATTTTACTGACCAACGGTTGTACTGAACATTCCGTTTTAAAATTATCGCTTAGTCTTGCATTTGAAGATTCACTCATCTGACATTTCAGAAAAAATAGCTCTCAAGGCTGGATGCTTCCACAATGTAAGCTTTTAGTGTGGGATGAAAGTACGATGTCTCACAAGAAAGCTACAGAAGCGTTAAATTGGACTCTTCAGGATTTACGAGATAGTACAGATATTATAGGAGGAATGGGGTAGCTTTATTATATATTGGATGGTAAATTCAAGCTTATGGGGAAAAGTTGAAAAATTCAGTCTGAAAACGAATGTGAGAGTGCATCTTCATAATGACGTAGATTCGGAACATTATGCAGAGACGCAATTGAAAATCGGTTATGGATGTTTGGACGCAAATGCTGGAGGTTATATTTTACTTCCAGAGAATTTTGTAATGTAGAAGAAAATGATGTAAATCTTATTGCTCAAATTTACGCGGGCTAGCAACAAAATTTAAATTGGGATCAGTGGTTGCGCGCCAGATCAATATTGGCGCCTAACAATGACATTGTCCATAAAATCAACATTGAAAATTTAAGCGACGTGCGGGGGAGGGGGGAATTGAAGAAATATTTATCAATGCATACAATCATGGATAAAGAACGAAGTACTTCATATCCCACGGAGTTCTTAAATTCACTTGAACTTTCGGGTGTACTCTCACATAAACTTCAATTAAAACTAAATGTACCAGTTATGCAAAATTTCGATGCTCCTCGACTATGCAAAGAAAAGAGGCTTTGGATCACAAAACTGATGCAGAATATACTTGGTGCCAATATTTGAGCATATGTCATGAAAAGGGATAGTGTTATCATACCGTGAATCCCAAGTATCCTCACTGACCTACCGTTTCAATTCAAACAAGTTCAATTTCCAGTTTTACTGTTGCTATTAACAAAGCTAACATTTCAGGTAGCAGGGGTGAATTTGGAAAAGCAATGTTTTTCCCATGGCCTGTAACCTGATCGGTAACCTGAATATGTAACCTGATCGGTGTGTCCAATGCCCAAATCTTCACATATTTGCAACTGACGGAAGAACATATAATATGGTATGCAGTAGCATCTTAGAATAATATTCTATTTTGAGTTCTTTTAAAAAGGAATTATATAATAAACGTAGATACTTTCGATTTTTAAAAATATTAATAGTTTAAGTTATTGAATATTTGTTGTTAACTATTATAATAAATTACGTTTTCAGTTTTTTTAAACTAAGCTCAATTTTAGAATTTTAAAATTTTATTGATTCCAGTGAAGCAATAAAAAAATTACCATACTATATTATTAACTTTCTAATGATAATGATTACGACTTTGACAGTTATTTAAAGACATTAACGCGAGCGGAGCCGCGGGTAAAAGCTAGTATATATATATATATATATTCATATATATTGACGAGATGCATTGTCTTTATTTCTCCTTTGGTGTTAGCATTTGTACAAGTAAGTTTTTTTGCTTAGTTTTTCCTCAAAAAAATTCTTTTCCTTACATTAATTTCTTTGAGAAAAACCTTTCTATTCATACTTTCATTTTATTTTACTGTCTGGTGCAAAGTTCATGTGTGATACATTTAGGCCTAACTTTTCAACATGGCTCTGATTTTTCTATTATGCCAAAAATTTCTGCTATACGGGGAAGGTGGATCATAAAACATTGCTTAACCCTAATATCGTTGGTCCTAATTCAGCGATTGCTTTAGAAATCATAATAGGTCTCCATTTTAGTACATAGTGGTTTCTTCCATTTTAAAAGATCTACCTCTATTTCCTGTAATGCATATTTTTTATCTAAATCTAATACAATATTCATTTCCTCCATTTATTTTCTAGTTATGTTTCTTAGAATCCGGTTTCTATTTTTTAGCTTTGTGGGTAGTACAATTTTGTCTTATTATTTTTATATCATTTTATTATACTATATATATATGAGTGTATGTGTGTTATTTTAAAACTTAAAAAATACAAAATAATTCCAAATTGAGGTCATTATTATTTGCTATTATTTAAAATGAGTGAAATGTAAGAGAAGGAATCAGCCATTTCATCAAGCCAATTTCTTCGAAAAAGAGTCTACTGATGGTAGGGATGACAAGAATTTATTTCAACTTAGAGTAACTACACTTAATACTAAAATAAAATATTTCCTGTAGCTCTCTGTCTACCATAAACTCTTATTACCCCTGTCCCCTTTTGGATAGATGACACCGGACATCGTATGGGTGGAAGAAATGTCTATTGTGACCCCACACCTGGATGAGGAGAAAGTTACTAGTGAAAGATGTGTTAACTTACAAAATTTTTTGATTTAACACACACTCCAATCTCGAACCCATCAAGTTTCAACGTAAATGAAAAGTGACATTAAACATACAGAGTACAAAATAAAGAAATGAGATACGTTAAAGGAAATACGAAATTCACACTGAATAATATTTCAGAAAATATATCAAATTTTTGCAACAAAATTTTTTTTGTCAAATTTGATTCAAAGGGCACCCTTAAAAATTGCCGCCCCGGGCAGGAGTCCGGTTTGTCCGGCTCTAGAGCCATCCCTGATCGTAATTTTGAACTTCGGTCAAGTGATGAGGATGATACTTAGGCTGGAGTCCCACTTTCCTAACTTCCATACCGTGTCAACTTGAGAAATTTGAGCCAAGACAGATTTAACGTGCATCAGTTCTCCGACACGGCAAGTCATTGTCACACAAAATCGATTAAGATGCAGAAGTCATGGTCACACAAAATCGATTAAGATGCAGATCTGTAAATCAGTTAAAACGACCTATTCTCTCAAGCAGAGACGTAACCTGAGGTTTTTGAAAGAAAATTAAATTTTTAAAAGAAATATTTTAATAAATTTAAGGTTAAATGTCATGTATATATTGACAAATCACCTTAAACACGATATAAGGTTTTCAAATCCATAAATGTTTGATGAGGGAAAACACAGTTTTGAGAATTACTCTTTTGACAGAAAGCTTTAAGACTTAAAACTTAAAGTTATTGTTCAAATAATCGCCAGATAAAAATAGGCTCATGTAGAAGATAGCTTAATTTAAGGAAAATTTCACACAAAAATTACCAAGCCTTTTGGTTTGAGAGAAATTAATAATCATTCTAAAACTGTTCTTAGGCTTTTTTGTGAGTTTTAAATTGAAATATTTTAAGAGGATAATCCTCGCAATAATTTATCTGAATCTAGGGTTATTTATTGAAATGCTTCATTGATTTTTTTGCTGTGTGTGTGAGCTTTAAAATTGGATCAATTTTGAAGCTATTGTGAATTATTTCATTCCAGACGATTCAAGAAGCGCTTGTTGCTATTTTATGAGTCTGATGTGAAAAAATTCATTCTTTTTAGGTGTGAAATTGCAGCTGATGTGCAGATGCAAAAGACACGAAACATAATCATTCGAATGCTTTTTTTACAAAGCAGAATTTTATGGTGAATTTTTTATTGTTTCGCATATTGGAAAATTCTGATATAATTTTTAGTTATAAAAATAAGTTATACAATATTAATGGATTAATTTACTAATGTTCATAACCGATTAACTTTAAAAAGAATTCTTTTTTCCCAGTAAAATCTTACATACTTGAAAAATTAAGTAATGATCTTTCTAAGTAGTTTATATTTTAAATTTTCAACTCGTTCTGATATATATTTGGGAAAAACCACTAGGGATCATATACTAGATTTCTTTGAATAAGCGTTTAATCTAAAGGTATTTTAACATTTATTTAAAATCCAGTTACAATCTTTTGACAAAGTATTTTAACGAGTTTTTCTTTTCAATAGTTTTATAATTTAATTTAGTTTTTTTAATTGAAACGAGGGGAGAGTGGTACCCCCTGTCCACCTAACTGTGGACTAACCCTCATTATAAAAATTACTCAATTGTGTGTTCATACTCCTTGCTCAAATTATAAAATTGTAATTTACATGTATTATGTAGTTCCATGATTACCAGGTACACAAAAATAATGTCTCAGTCTGTTAGGCATCATTTTTATGAGAGTACTTGCAATAATGTACTAAATAAATCTATTACAGTATCACGAAAAACTTTTCATATAGAGAGAGATAAAAAAACAATAAACTGAAATTTCTTAGAAAAAGATAAAATATATGACCAATAATATTTTTAACTCTTTTCGAATATTCCCGATGCATTGATCGATAGTTACCCTTTAACTAATGTTGATGGATTTTGTCACATAACTTTTGTGATGGGATCTACTTGTAAGAGACTGCTTGTGTAAAAGAAAGATAGAATTTCCTGTTGATAAATTTCACCAAGCTTTAGCTAAATTACATTTTTTTCTGTCTCATAAATATAACTAAATTCAGTTTTAGAACAACTTGATTTTATCGAACTGCAATGAAAATTTCCGAAAGTGATTAAGAGTTTCAAACATTAAAATTTTTCCCAAATCCATATCTCGCTCCCTCTTATGCCTGTCAATTACATTTGAGCTAACTTCATAAATATTTTTTGCTCTTTCTATCAAATAAATAAGCTCGCTAATCTAGTTTTTGTCATCTGAATGTCAACAACACAGTCTTCTTTAAAAGTTTGAACAACATGAAAGTCTAGCTAACATTCTAAGTTAATTTCAGCACGTAATTATAATCAATAACGATTCCTTCAATTACAATCTCCTATAAACTTTCTAAACACGCCTTGTAAGACGAAGAAGCCACGGCCCTCTAGTAGAAAGTATTCTTAAACAACAATTTCCTCAATCTTCCTTTCTCTTGCCCTCAAGTTAAAAAAATTCGAAACTCTTACACAATGCCGGCAGAATTCTTAATTAAAATTTGAGGTATGGATAGCAGACCCGGACGTACGTTTCTACATAATCTTCCTGAGAGAAGTCATTAGAGTTTTCGCTGACACGGCATGTTGAACCGAGGTGTCAACCTCCTACAGTTTTAAGTAATTGAGCGAGGCTTTACCGCTAGCGCTACCCGTGGCAATCAATTTCAGGGAGGTGCTTTTAAGCCGTTTACCTGTAACAGTAACGTTCATCGTTGTTTTATGCAGGCTTAAAGTTTAGATCCGCTTGTGGAACAGAGGTGTAAGAATTATTAAAATGCTACATTTTAATTATGAAACAAGACTTTGGAGAAGTAGATCCTTGGAAATTTTGGGGAGGTTATTGCTGGGGGGCGCTTTGATGGAGGTAAGGTTTTGTGTTGTGAAGTGAAAGGGGTTGTTTTATATACTCGTTTATTACAGCCAACTTTAATAGTGTTCCAAAAAATAAAAGTAAGTAAAGAAAAATGAGCATGTGTTGTGTTGTTGAATGCGACGAATGTTAGAGAAATAAATAATAATAATAAGTTTTTGCTCACTTTTTATAATAACGAAAATATTTTAGAAATTTTAATATAAACTGATAAAATGTTTCAGTTTTAAGAAAAACTCCTTTAACTTCATGAAAATTCTGCACACATATTTTGGAAGGAATGTGTAAGTATATAATTTTTCTTCTCTCTCTTTTCTTATATCTGATTTTATAAATAACTCCATTTTCTAAATCAATCCGAAGGGTCTTTTTTTGCTAGTTTCCTTATTCGTCTCGATAGTTTGAATATATAGTATTTCCAATTATTTTTATGGTCTAATAGTATATAATATATATAGGATGTAATATAGTAGTTTGATCTATATATATATCTCTATTATTGGAAAAAGAGGACTTACTAATCATGAAATCTCCAGAACAATTAGATCTAGAGACTTGAAAATTGGAAGGTATATTTCTTTTGTTGAGTAGAGATCCGCCAAAAGTACCGGTTAGAAGAGGGCTTACAGCGACGAAAATTCTCAAGAATTCTTGTTTCAAAATTATTAGACCTACATATTTGAAATTTGGCAAACATGTTTATCTTGTTGTTTATCTCGTGTTTTGCGAAAATAGAAGGACGGAGAGGGAGGAGATTGCGGGAGCATAATCGATAAAAACAATTCCCGTTTTTGAGTCAATTAGATCTACAGACTTGAAATTTTACAAATACGTTTATTTCTGTAAGAAAATATCCTCTAAGAATTTGTTTTGAGGAAATCGACTCCAAAGAACGGGGTAGGCTGGAGGTATAGAACAAAATGCTCGGTTTTAAAGATTATTAGACCTACAGACTTGAAATTCGGCAAACATGTTTCTTTAGTTGATTAGAGATTTTCTAAACATGAGTTTTGTTAAAATCAATTCCCAAGGGAAGCCGTGGGGTTATTGAAAACAAAAACAGACTCCAAAATTGGCTGGCATGCTTATTTCCTTGATTAGAGATTTGCTAAAAACAGGCTTTTGTGCAAATGGTCTCCCACAGCGGTGTCAAAGAAAATATTTGGAAATTTTTTCTAGATAATATTTTAAATTGATAGATGAATCTGGGAAGACCGGGTTTTTATTTTATTTTATTTATTCAGCTTTATTTATTTTATTTGCTAAGTCATTCTTTTCTTAGAGATTAATTTGGAGATTACTTAAAATTATTCACATTATTAATTAAATTGTGGGCTTTGAAAATGTTTTTTATTCCTTTATAATTTGATTCTTATATTTTTCAATTCACACGTGCAGAAAAACGGGTATAAGTGTATATATGTATGTGTATTAAATGTTATGTGAAAATATTAAGAAATATTAACGTTTTAATCCAAGACGTTGAAAATTTTTTAAGCAAAGGCGAAATGGATTCTTAAAGTCCCTAATTTATCTAACAATAGCACAACTGACAACGTCCCTGCCTTTTTGTCTTACCTATGTGGCTGTTTATCTAAAAGATTAACAAACAATATATACTGTATTATTAAATTAACGGGTATGAATTAATTGCTTTTTAGTAAAATAATATTAGATTTTAAATACCTTTAAAAATTATATAAATTCAACTTAAAATAAAAATCAAGAATTCTATCATTAACATTAAAAACTAACTAATAATAAAATTAAAAAATTATTAAATTTGCACAAAAAATTTAAGTTAATTTATTAAAGTTCAATATATTTTTTTGAAGTATCTATTTACTTTAGTTTTTTCTCAGTAATTAAAACTCAAAAGAAGAAATCTGATCGGAAGCTTTGAACCGAACAATAAAAGAAACATATCTACCAACCCAAAAATATAACAAGAAGCCAAATAAAAACAATTACAATTCCAAGAGAAAGAAAAGAACAATCTTTTTCGGGCAAAAGTGGCTGTTAAGGGAAGCAAGGGACCGTTCTTAGACAATATTCTCTAAGAAGGGAAGGCGGGGATGCAAGAAGAGAACTACCCCCTTTTTTCAATACCCCAGTGGCCAGTGAAACGCGAGACCTAACGTTCGAAATGAGATGATCACCTACCAAGGAAGGTTGTTGCCTCAAAATTTGATCGAGTCTTCCTCTCCTTCCATGAAAGGCCATTGGCTCCTGTAACGTGAGACGCTTCAGCACATTGCTTTCGGATAGCCGTTTTATTTCAAGATGTTGGCATCGGTTGGATTCGGGCGATTCCTCGTTACTCTTGGCTTCCGGTTATGTTATGACTCTGCGCTAGAGATAGCGGCAGAAAAGCCTTTCCGTCCCTATAGCCTACGTAAATCGTGAGAAGTTTCCAACTTTTGACGTGGAGTTTGGCAACAATAATAGGTCGAGAGGAGTTGAGCCGTTCGATGGCTGCTGCTAAATTTCCAAAGGGATTGTTTATTGGGATTCGTTCAGAGTGGTGATGAGATAGGAAGGGAGTTTTCTTTTCTTACTTTCATACTGTTTTCGTGTTTTACAGCAAAATGGAAATTTTAACACACTTTGAGCCCCCGGTTTCAGTTAACTAGCTTTCCGGAGGCATTTCCAACTTTATTGTGTTTGGTGCTTTGGATAATCGAAGTTGATAACTGTCGTAAGCTTTCAGAAAGGATGGTTATGTTAGGTAGTTTCTAAAACTTCTTTAACTGTGTTAATGATTCATGATAATCAAAGTTTATTATCTAAGCGAGTTTTAAAAGACTTTTATGGGAAAATACTGATGTGTTTATTGAACCTTCTAAGTGGAGTTTGGTTTCCTTTCATGTGCAAAGAATGTAATGAATGGCCTAGTTAAAACTTTTAAGAGATGCCCTTAAATATTTTATATTCTTTAAGTTTGAATTATTTTAAAAATAATATATAAGAATTAAAAAAATGTAAAAAGAATTATAAAAAAGTTTAAAAAATATGTTTAAAATAATCATAAGGGAAAATATATAAATGTGATTCAACTCAAAACAAAACGAAGGTAATTAAAAAGAAGACTCAGTTAATTCTGAAATTTATTGGTGGTTTTTTTTTATTTCGTATAAAAAAAGCTGAAAAGAAATACTTTTTCTTTAAGTGTGATATTTATTAAAATAGAATTTTAATGATTTATCATTTATAAAAAATTTTAAAAAGACTGTTTTTCCTAAAAAAATTAAATAACGTTTTTGTATAACATGTTTTTATATATAACAATTAATAAAATTTGAAAAAGGATAGAGATTATACATTGCTGATTCTTAGCTATACTATACTTGATTTTAATAATAAAAATTCATAAACAAAACCTGAATGTCTGTTCAGTATAAAAATTAAAGTGCATAATTATGATAACGGAGAAACAATTTCATCACAAACACACACAAGAAAGTTTATTTATTTATTTTTTGTTTATCCAACGCCCGTGCTTGGCTTCTTGACCATTTGACGCCGAGCCTCCCAGTACCGACAGACGATGTCGTCAGTCGGGTATTCATCGAGTCCAGTGTATTGGAGCAGGTGGTCACCATCCATTTTTACATGGCCAAAGAGTGGGCAAGTCTCGTCAGCAGCCAGGCCAAGCCAGTGGAGGTGTGCTCCCAAAAAGTCATGTCCGGTCAAGAAAGGTGGAATATAAAAATGTGTTGCCAACTATCATTTGTAAGTACAATCTTAAAAAACGGGACCCTAAATATTTTTTGTAAATTTCACCTAAGCAGGGCAAAATTGATGTCAATGCTAATAGCTAAAAATGAATTCTATTATCATGTTATTAATTTAATTAACTTACATTTCTAAAAATTTTTGAAAAGGAATTTTTTACATTTCGGTATTAAAATGTTTTACAGAATTATGTAGAAAACTATCTATTTTCCTAATTCCTTAAAATTCCCTCATTAATTTCAGATGTATTTAAGAAAAACTGTTAAGGGGTTGTATAACAGATTATTCTATAGAAGTTGTTTATAAAATATTTCAATTTTTGTAATACACTGTGATAAGGGGATCGAGAATTTGGGTTTAAAAACTGGTATACGTCTCCTTAAGTCTTCACAATTCCTGATATTAGTTTTAAAGTTACCTATTTTTCTGATTGTTGGTGAAAATTGTGTGAAACTTCGATTAAAGGAATTTATGAAATAAATAATTCCAAATTTGTAAAAATTCTGGTGTGTTAGAATCCTTTTTTGCTTGTAACTTTTTATTATTATTCCTCTTTCATGTTTTTAGAACTGGAAAAAACTTACCGGTTGGATCAAGGAACTTAAAAAAATGTTGAGAAAAGGAATCATTTTATGTCATTTCTTGAAATATTCATTAAACATTAAGGAATCCAATTTTTAAGTTCCCATCACTTAGAAACTTATAAGCAGAACTTAACAAAATTTTACATGAGAAATTTTCAGATGAGAAATCTGATAAGCGAGGGAACAAATCGGACTCAACTACGAAAACAAATGTACTTTACGATCGTAGATTTTGACCTAGAATTGTTCTGAACAAGTAAACCACAGCTTCTAAATAATTTATGAATGAGAATTTCATAAAAACCGAGATTTAGGAGATTATGACACGAAAAATGAACATGTGAAAATGTCGGTAAGTTACAATCCATTTTTTTCGTAAGTGCTTTTAATATAATTCATATTTTCATATTATTATTATTTTGCAATTTTATTGTTTTAAAATTTTTTCATTTGTTGCAAAAAAGCTTCGAAAAGTATCGAAGGTTAATTTTGTCACTAGAAATTGCTTAAAAGTATCTTTTTACATTAAAAAACGCCTACTTTAAACCCCTATAGTTCGATATCTTTCCTGTCGAATTTCTCAAAATTTAAAATTTCTCTTTTGATTATTTCTAACTGAAGTAGTCCACTTATGATGTTGCCATCTTTATGGGTAGACATTTTTGAATGAAGTTTTGGTTTCGTGTCCCGAATAGAGTCATTGTTTTAAAAGCAATTATTTAAAATAATTATAAAATCCTCGTGCACCACAAAGTATCACACGGGGCTCACAGAAGTAAGTATTAATTCCACATTACAAAAAAAAAAAAAAAAAAAAAAAGGAAAAAAATTGAGGTTATGAAGGATTACAAATATTTACAACAAATTCACAGAACTTTTTAAAAGCACTTCTGGTGGAAAGGTGAAAATTCGGAGGTTAATTTATATTAAGTTATTATATTATCTGTTTTTACATCAAGAGTGTCATCCACTACAAGTTTAAAAAAATGTATCTGAACTTGAATGGATGAATAAAAAGTATTTTTTTAACGATTGAAAGCTTGAACAAGATATATATATATATAGGGAGAGAGGGAACTAATAGAGTAGGAATTGAAAAATAATGTCAATAATACACAACAAGGATGCTATTATCTTTTAATTTTTACAAAAATAATTTATATACTTTATCATAAAAATAAAAACCTCTTGAATTCAATTCTTTGTTATTCACACATAAACTTCTTTGCTCCTTAAATATACTCTATCATCGATTTATCTCAACGAATATCTAATTCAAAGGCAAAAAATTCGAACTTGAGCATAAACATTTCAAACAATTTGTACACTGGTAAATAAAAAGAAATTTCTTTAGAGTACTCTTAAAAGTAAATAAAGACGACTCCAAGTATCCCTAGAGACAAAATCCTGCTTCAAATCCCAAATTCTGGGAAGCTGCTTGTCCTCTCTTTTAAGCAGAACAAATTAACCATTAATTGGAAGCAGCAGCGGAAGAGTGGATTCCTTAATTGAAAAGATTAACGAATGTCTTGATAGAGATTAAGTGGAGGACCCACTTGAGCTCCAGGTTATTCCAGGAAAATCCTAAGAAAGGGAATCTGGACACGATTAGAAATATTTCTTGAAGATAATAAAATTTTTCCTTTTTTTGTCGCATTGGAATTCTTAGGGTTGAAAATTTACCAAGCAATGATTTTGAAAATTTAGTTTATTAAATGTTTTTAGACTTATTTGACAGTTACAAAAAATGGTTTATGTCTAGGAGAGAATAACTCGTTTGTGAGATTTTCCAAAATGTATTGCTTTCAAATGGGGCTCTATGAATTAGTAATTACCAAAACAGATCTAGGAGATGGTATCAGTTGTTAGTGTGGCACCATATCACCAATTGTCACAATGTAATTTTGACGCCCAGTTTTCTCTTCAGATGAAGGCTAATGAGCTCTGACGATGCTAAATTGTTCCAAGAATTTTATTTTGCTGAGAGCACTCAAGCCAATCATGCACTCTAGGGATGTTTAATATACCACATAATTATACGACATGGACGGTATATTGCATCATAAAAATCCACCGATTTAGGTAAAGTTTGAACCAGTAAACTTGGGAGTACAAGGACAGCGCCTAGCCTGCATGTATAAAATACAGCTGTGATATTCATTTATACTGGGATACTTTCCAATAAATTTCGTGTGATATTTTTGAAGAATATATTACCATTTTTAGTTTAAAAAAAAACTGATTTAATCATAATAAGAATCGCTGTTGGTTGCTGTTTTTGAGCCATTTGATTTGAATTACTTATCTACGGCACTGTAACACTGCACTTGTAGCGAGTAAGTGTTATATTAACGTAGCATTATAAAACTGCACGAGGGGTGTTTGCGACGGATCTCGTAATTTTGAACCAAGACAAAGACACAGTCCCACATACACATTAAGCTCCACTTCATTCGTGACCCTGGCTGAATTAAGAAAAGCGTAACCTTCTGAACTGTTGTGGGGCCATCTACCTGCAAAAAAAAGCAACAAAAAACTCAACAGACTCACTTGAAGCAGCAAACAAAGTCTTCAGACTCACTTGACGCAACTCCTCCATTTAATAGCAACAACTCACACGCTTGCCATAACAGCTATATCGTTCGTTCGCCTATCCACCGACTTTCTAGTTAGTGAAGTGAGTAGTGGTGGTATGTATATAAGCCAGTAACAACCTCCGAACTGAAGTGACCATTTTGGTCCAGTTAAGTGTTATGTGCTTACGGAAGCCAATATAGACCGGGTTATGTCTTCCGGATGCGAGCCACTTCATTGGTGCCACCACAAAAACAGAAGAGAAGAGGGACATCCTCTCCCTTAATTTCCACACGTATATTTTAGTGTTAAATATTTAGAAATTTGTAATTTCTTAAGACTTTCTATCATATGCAATGGCATTTTAAATAAATTTCTTTAAATAAACTATACCTATTTTTTTCCAAATTGATTGTCCCAAACAAAAACAATCTGGCAACTAATTTCTGATAGGCATTTAATGGAATCTACTTTTTTATCCTGCAAATTTTTGAACTCACTCATACCTGACACATATCAGTTATAAAGCTTTGAAAGATACCATCGCTTAAATTTATGAAGTTGGAAATGACAAATCAATATAAAAGGTGTCAAACTCATCTAAATTGCAAACAATATGAGCTTTTGCAGCAATGCCTTCCAACTTGTATAAAAAAACCATCAAAAAAAAATTCAAAATTTACGTTTATTGATAATGTTGCTTTATCGAAGACCACAAAAGGTTTCTACAGTATCTTGCTCCAATAAAATTTTGAAATTTATAATACTTGTAAGCATATCGTATCACAAAATGGATTTATCCAGAATTTTCCGAACTGAAAAGTTTAAAAGATTTATAGGTTTACCATATCAGTTGACATCTCCTGTCATCTACAAAATGCTCTTCTTCTGTATAGTTATTCATATATATTCCTAGTACTTTTATTACTGATGAAAAGCTCTGGATAAATTTTTTACGAGATTATTCAATTTCCTTGTATCTTTTGAATACTTTGAAACTTTAAGTGTTTGAAGCTCAGTTTTATTTAAAACAAGATCAAAATATAGCAAAATGTGGTGCATTTAATGAATATGGGCTGTGAGACACGTAGACATATCAAAGTTATGGAATAATTTGACGAAAGTTACTATATGCTATACATAATTACATCAATTTGTCAAAATAAGTCTTAATTATCTAATGAAATTCATGATGCCTAACTTGATAATTGGTTTAAAAGTACATTTTTAAGGAAAAGTTTGGAGTTTATTTTGATAATTTAAATTTATTTGCTCGCATCGTATTTACTCCATCTTTGCAACATTGACGAAGTTTCAATTTTCGATGAAATAAAATTCCAAATAAAAGAAAAATAATCCAGAATTTTTTAATTACTTTAATGGTTTAATTATGATCTTTTACATAATATATTATCACGGATTATCTTGCAATATGAAGTTCTTTAAATCACGATAAGAATTTGTTCAACCTTTAGTTCTTTTTTTAAAGGTTGAAAAAAAATCCATTTAGCCTTTTTGCTGTATCTATTCAAGAATTCTTTGCAAGTACACTATTTCAGGCCATTATCAATGCATGTAAAATGTTACTTATGTTTTATTGTTTCATTAAATTTAATAAACTTACTTATAGAATCATTCAATAATATTCCCTAAAAAGGTCTTGTTAAAAAGAGCAATTTTATTGTAAAGACAACTGGCTAACAATATTTCTTCAACTGAAATCACTTTTATGCTTTTTTCTGTCAAACTTATTCCTTTTAATAGGATAACAAATGCTGTCAAATAAAATAAAGCCATTCTTTAAGCTGATGTTTCTGTCACAACATGAATTTCCCCCTCTTTATTTGCTAAAAAGTAAGAAAAATAGTTTTTAAGGGAAAAATATGATTATATAGTATGCAAAATATAAGGTAATTGATTCATACATTCTCCATTAATTTTTGTGACCATATAGTTTATTTTTCAATTCCAAAAAAAGAGCAAATTTTTGATTTAAGAACTATATTTGTATAATTTTAAACAGAATAATTCTATGAAAAATATATAAAAGAGTATATAATTCTATAAACGAAACATAAAAAAGATATATAATTCTATAAATGAAACAAATTCTAAAATGAAACGAAATATATAAAAAAGAATATATAAATCTTTAAACGAAGTATAAAAAAGAATATATAATTATATAAATGAAATATAAAAATGAATATATAATTCTATAAGCGAAATGTAAAAATGAATATATAATTCTATAAATGAAATATAAAAAAAGAATATATAATTCTATTAGCGAATTATATAAAAAAGGTTACAAAATATCTACCTCAACTTGTAAAATCGAAATTAATTTTAAATTATTTAACTTTTTACCTAGTGAGTTTCAGAAATTATTAAAAATCGAATCTTTCAAAATTAATTTTTATTTTGATGATATTACACACAAAAATAAAATTATAGCATCTTAGCAGCATATATGATAAATTATTTTAATAGAGGCAAGTGTTTATCCTCAAAGTATTTCCTCAGACCTTGTATTTTTCTTAAGAATTGTAATTGTTTTTTGTTTTTATAATATGTATAATACCAATATACGTAAGAAAGAAAAATGTTACTTTTAATTCGGGTTTCTGTAAAGCATATTTTTGTAAAATCTTTTTCTTGTGTTTCGCAACTGTATTTATATGAAAATATATTATTAGAGTAAATTTATATACACTTTTAAAGCGCTGTATAAAGAGGAAAACGCCTGATCTAAGAAAAAGAAAAAAATTTCAATGCGAAACTTTAAAATTTTATGTATTCCAAATATTTCTTGAGTAATTCGACATCTACTTATTTTTTTATATTTAAAATATTTGTTAAAATAAATTATATATGTTTCAAGAAAAGAAATAGTGAATTTCTTTAGTACAATGATATATATATATACACACACTGAGTGGTCAAATTATTATGACTAACCCTTCAATAGAATATTTTACCATCTTCTGCCCTTAACACTGCAAGGATTCCTCTCGTAATGAACTCTATGAGTTGTTGATAGTGGTATGAGGAATAGACTATATCCGATGAATAGAACTTTCCAATGACTTCTGATTGGATGGTATTGTATCCAGCTGCCAGATGCTCCACTTGATCTTATCCCACAGATTATCTATTGGATTGAGATTTGGTGATTGATCAGATCAACTAAGCAAGCTAAAATCTCTTTCATGCTCTTTGAACCATCTGGAGATTGCTGTAGAACAGGGAGCATTGTCCTGCTGAAAGTATCCATCTGTACCAGAATACTTTATTAATATAAAAGGATGTACTTGATCTCAGGGCCGTTTTTAACCTCACCGGCCCTAGGCACTAAATGCTTACGCTCCCCCTCAATTTCCAGAGTACCTCCTCTTTCAGTTTTTACATTGACAGCTTGGTTTGAGGGGGGATTTTCCTTTACTCAAACTCTTTTATTTGTTTTTGCTTTTGAAGAATCTTTCCATTATCTACCACCTATGGACCTGCCGTATTTTGGAATAGCAACCGGCAGTCGTAAGAAAAGGGTAGAGGCATGCTTTTGCTACTCTTGTTCATTTCTTACCTTACATTATCACGGACACCTTCCGTTTTTGTAAATTAGTACCGTAAATTAATGGAATCTCTTGCAGTTATAATATAGAGTACATGTTATTGTATGAAATGTTTTCAACTTGTTTATTCTCATCTTTTTCTTCGCTTATCCCTTTACTATATTTTACTTTTAATCTTTCTTCTTTGTTGAGTCACTTGTTCAACAAAAGTTTCCTCCTAGTTTTGATCATTGCAAAATCGTCAATGACATCATTGTAATAAATAACCATTGTGATATCATTTTGAGTACATAGCAACATCAAACTGTAAAGCATTTCTTTTCCCCTAGATCTCATTTCAGTCTTTACTCTCTTAAGGCCAGAAATGCTTCTCTCATGATTCGTTAGGTGGTGTCCGTTCGCTGTAATTTAATTTTTATTCTATTTTTCCCTCTCCAATTTTTTTTGCCCCCAAATCTTTTGTGTCCTAGGCATGTGCCTAGCGTGCCTAAGCGGAAAAGTGGGCCTGCTTGATCTGTGAAAGCAGTTAAATACTCTTGGGCATTCAGACGTTCTTCCACACAAATAAAAAAACCAATGCAATGCCAACAAAGCATTCCGAAAACCACAATATTGCCTCCAACAGCTTGAAGAGTTGTGGCAATGCAAATGGGGTTCGTACTTTTTTCTGTTTTCTCCATATGGGCAACCTACCATCTGTATGGTGTACTTGAAAAAACAATTCAACAAACCCCATGACCATTTCTAGTCATCTGCAGTCCAAGCCATCTGCTCTTTTGAGAACCGGAGATGTCTAATCTTGTTAAAGGTCAACAGTAAAAACTTTCAAACAGGTAATGTGTGGCAAATAGTTCATTCAGAGACGTTCGCAGTTGCTCCTAGGTTTAGAGCCCCTGCAATCTGAAGTACGGTTGCTCTTCTGATGGACTAGAGAACTTTCGCAACTATTATATCCGAGGCAATTTTCAGTAGCTTGTGATGACCCCAAGTTTGACGTTGAGACCCAGCTTTCTGTTTGAGAATCCATTCTTTGTAAACCTTAATAACTACTGCTCTTAAACACTTCACAAGTGCCACCGTTTTGATAACACTGATTCTGATGCTTCGAGCACCTCTACAATCCTCTCTCGCGTTCAAAAACAGAGTAATTACGTTCCCCCCCCTATGTTTTCACTATTCCTACATTTCCTATTAAAAGATATTTCGCCATTTAGGGGCAAATACGTGAAGTTAAAGATGAAAGAGTCAAGTGGTCCTAATAATTTGGCCACTCAGTGTATTTTTCAAGTAAATTTGTAATTTGTTAGTTAAGCACTTAATTCCGAAAAATCCCCAAATACTTCTAAAACTACACTCCAGACGCAAAACATTATGACCACCTGTCAATAACGAGTTTGCCCAAATTTGGCGAGCAACACAGCTTCAACCCGCCTTGGCATGGATGCCACAAGTCCTTGGTAGATGGCTGAGAGAGAAGACAAATTGTACTAGATGTTTAAGCAACGGTCACGCAAATCTGAGATATTGCAAATTGGTGGTCTTTGAACTCTGAGCTACCGTCCCATTATATCCCAAATGTGTTCTATCCGATTGAGATCCGGTGAGTTAGGTGGCCAGGACATTAACTGGAATTCAGCATCATGTTACTGGAACCACTCCAACACAATTTTAGTCTTGTGACACGGGGCGTTGTCCTGTTGGAACATTCCTTTTCCAGCTGGAAAAACAGAGGCCATGTAAGGGTGCAACTGGTCCGCAATGATGTTCAGATACCCTGTAGTATTCATGGTCTGCTTTACCACAACCACGGGTCCCAGAGATGCCCAAGAGAACGTCCCCCGAAGCATAATACCGCCACTACCGGCCTGTGTATGACCTACTATGCATTGAGGAAGCAACTGTTTGCCTGGAACACGGCGTATCCTGACACGGTCATCGGCGTGATGAATGACAAACCGTGATTCATCTGACCAGGCAACTCTCTCCCACTGATCCATGGGCCAGTCGCAATGTTTCTTGGGCCCAGCGTAGGAGCAGTTGGCGATGACGCTTGGTCAGCAAAGGCACACAAGTGGGACGTTTGCTGCGTAGCCTCATATCCAACAGTGTCCTCTGAACAGTGTGCTTCGATACTATTCTACTTGGCCCGGCATTCTATTGGGCTGTCAGCTGAGCCACTGTCTGGCTCCGGTTTTGCTTCACCATGCGAAACAGTCCCCTACGACCTTTTTCTTTGATAGCATGTGGACGTCCAACACCATGTCGTCTACTGCTGGTTTCACCGTCATTCACCCACTTTGCATAAGTACTAACAACTGTAGATTGCAAACAACCCACGAGTCGTGCAGTTTCGGAAATACTTGTTCCGAGCCTTTGAGTCATTACTCTCTCAAAGTCGCTTAGATCCACAGCCTTTCCCATCACACACAGAAGTAAGTAAAACAATGATTCTTCAGACTCTCCAGCAGCAGTTAAATACCATTTCCACCTGATCACGTGTATTCGACGTCATCCAGACGAGTCCATTGCAAAATGTAGGGGTGGTCATAATGTTTTGACTCTTGAGTGTATATCATACAATGAATAAAGGACAACTGTTTTATAAAAGAATTTGAATTTTCCTTACCATTGCATATATTACATTGTAATAAATTAACGTCTTTTATAAAGGTAATAATTTAATATAAAAGTTTCATAAATAAATTCTTTTTAAGAACTGAGTTTTTGAGGAAATATTATTTCGGTGAATTTGTTATTTTATAAGAATATATTGGAATCAGAATGCAAGTTTATAGGAAAAAATAATTTTTGATATTATGTTAAAGAAAAGTAAGATTAATATATTTTTTACTCAGAGCATTTTATAAATCCCCGTTCACCATTAAGTATCACATGGGGCTTACAGAAAATGCATGAAACACACACACACACACACACACACACACACACACACACACACACACACACACACACACACACACACACACACACACACACACACACACACACACACACACACACACACACACACACATTCCTCGCCTTCAATACTACAATCGCAGGAAGATGACGGAACAAATTAAATTTGTTCAAATAGCTTTTAAAGTTACTATAACCAGGGAGAAATTGGGTTATTTTGTAATTAGTATAAAAATGAGATGGCCTGATAATCTCTTAGTAATGGATGGAAAAAAACTTCATTATCAAGCTCTCTTTATTTGAATTGAGATATTCTTGGTTCTAAGATAAAATATTTGTAGTGAGAAAAATATATATTAGATTTATCTTTAAAAGTAATTTTAGAATAAATTAAAACACTATGTTGCACTTTCACTTAGTCTTACTTCTCCACTAAATATTTCTTAAAATCAGTTTTGTTTTGAATGTTAAAGAATTGATTGTGTGGAGGAATCCTTAAAATAAAATATTTAATTTATTGCATATCATATTTATAATAAGAAATATTACTACTCAGACGAAGCATTCCATTCAATAGATTTTGATATACGAACCATTCCATAAGAATATTATTTAATTTAACCAAACAAATCTCTTTTCAAAGACAATTAATTTCGAGAGGACTCTCTCTCAAGGAAATCTAATAAACCACACCTTTCTTCAACCAAACTTTTAAAGGAGACTAATTAAATTCCTTAAATACTCCTCTGGGATAGCCAATAAATATTTATGACCCACAAATTGAAAGACTGTCGAGAAACCCTTACTATTTTAACGACAGTTTTACTTGAGCACATCGGAGAAAGAAAGGAAAAAAATGGAACAATAAATAAAGGAATCGAATTACCAAAAAAAGATGGCAACGTTTTGGAGAACACCGCTTAAGGTTGATAGCGCTTGATCCGCAGCCATAAATTTGTGCCCAGTTTTAAGAGTTCCAGAGAATAAAATATCGTATTCCGTCGAGGTATGGGTTCGGGAAAAAGGAGATGTCATAAACTTCCGGTTGCAACAACGTAACTCATAACACTGTTTCCAGCATCTTCGACTGTTGGAAGTTACTGGAATTTTGTACGGGAAAGGGACCAGTAACAAATTAAATCATTTATAACACAAAAATTTATATTATATAATCAATCATATCCAGAACCAGGTGTATGGTATAGGAACAGTAAGCTAAACATTTGAAAATATTTTCTTTGAGTTTTTTTTAGCTAAAATATTTCCCAGTGTATTTTGCATATATCTGGTGAGCTCAAAGTCTGTTTAAACTTTGAAAACTAGTAAAAAAAAGGAAGAAATGAAAAAAAAGGTATCGGTTTGCAAGACTGGGGTCACAAGGAAGCCGGATTTATTTTAGCAGTAAAAATATTTTTAGTTAAAACATTACCGGTAGAGGGCGCAGACAATGCGAAACACAATGTTTAAGACTGCAGTACGTTCCATTAAATTATACTTGCAATAACAATTGTTTTACTCGAGGGAGTCTATCCAAAATCTTTCCAAAAAAGTTAAACTCCTCAGATAGCGGGGTTTTAGTGGTGATGTATCAAGGAGTCTTTTAATACTTACAGGTTCGGTTTCACAACTCGAAACAAAATAGTGCAAATGAAGAGGCTTTTTGAAAACAAAAGAATTTATTTTGAGTTATAGGGAAAAGTTTATAGGGAGAGTATTTACTGAGTAATAGGAATTAAAACATGGAGATATTAAAAAAACAGAAATATAATTCCCTCTAAGAGGACGTTAGAGATCTATAAAAAGCGCATTATGTGACTGAAACTTGTAATGCTTGTCGGTTCCTGCTTCCGTCTAATTCCCCTTGTCTACTTTCGGACCTAGTCACAAAATATCAAGCAAGCACAAAAATAATTTAATTAAGAACGACGATCAGTATGCAGAGCGCGAAAGTGAGACCCGTTAGCCTGGGGATAATATTATGGACCCTCAACTGATTCCACGATAACCTATACAAGCTCAATATCAACTACTCCCGCACTAATAAGCTAAACTTCTATTTAAATAAGGATCACGATACCTGTACTCTTGTGAAGTTGAGTTCTACACTTGAACCTTGCAGGTGATTCTTATCTGGATTCAATCACCGTCGATTGATCCACTCTCAGTAAATTTCCATTGATAAACTCCAAATGCACTTAATAATTCCACGATACTTCACTCTTCAACTAACCAACTAACTCACCAGCTCCTTGCCAACTAACTCTTAAAACTCGCGAATACAGAATTTATATAATATACCTAATTTGTGCATAACTACGCTTCCTTCACTCGGCGAAAGTTGGTTGAAATAAATATTTTTCTAAAAGAGTCCTGAAGGGATTAGTAGAGCCGTCATAACTGTCAAGTTATTTTGATGATATAAATACATAAATTGTCAAATATTTTTATTGAAAAAATCAAATGTTTAGTACAAAATAAAGTATACTCAGTAGTTAAAAATTGATATTTTAAATAGCACTAAAATGTTTTAAGGTTTTGTAGCAATTGCATATTCACTTAAGGAGCCTGCCACACAGCAAGACGGTAGTAAAATTCGTTTCTAGTGGAGCACTACTTTCTAAAAAAAAAGAAAATAAAAATAAATAAAAACGAATACCTATGAGTTGAGGCCTTGAACGGTAATCTTTAGCTGGATTCGATCATCTCCGAGTGATCCTCTCTCGGAATTCTTCAATTGATACTTTTATAAACTAAGATTTACAGTAAAAAATTATTAACATCCACTCACCAACTAACTCTCAAAACTCGCGAATACAGAATTTATATAATATACTTAATTTGCATAATCGCATTTTCTTCCTTCGGTGAAAGTTGGTTGGTAAAAATAATTCCCCAGAAGAGTCCACAAGGGGTTAGTCATAGACGCGTATAGATCCGTCACAAGCGTACCGCTTGGTTAGTGAGTGCAGTTGCGCAAAAGCGCTATACACGCCTTCATCGAACGGTGGTTAGTAGGCCTTTGATTGAGTATCATTTATGTCGGCATTTCGTAAGCCCGCTAGATGGCGTTGATCTGGAATGCTGTTTTAATTGAAATTATCGTCTTCTGGAAAGGGGTTTGATCTAACATTTTACAAGAATCCTACATATTAACTTCCAGATTATTGTCCGACGCAACTAACCCATTACAGCTAAATGAAACATATTGGAGCAAATTGTAAAAATCTCCCGACACATAGAATGTTTGAGTTCGGCCACTGTTGATGGAGATAAATGGTACAAAAGTGATTTCCAATAGCTCCATAACCAGAAGTCGACAGGAGAGTGGTCGGCTGAACATGGTGACCATGCGATCTTGTTACCTCAACCAATCACTTTGTTCTCATCAAAGGTAGTCAATAAAAATCGTTTTGCTGGATTGGTATGGTATGGAGGAGGGCCATTCTGCATGAAGCTTATTTCAGATAATACACCTCTTTGATTTAATACAACATGACTAAAATTATTTTTACTGCTAAAAACAATTCATATCCTTGTGAGCCCTTTCATGCAAACCGCACTTCCTTATCTTAGTTTCTTCCTTTTTTTATGAATGTTTAAAGTTTAAGGTATCCGACTACTTGCGACAACATTTTTTTAAAAAAAAAATATAGGTATGGGGATTTTTTTGTTGCGGTTATTAGATTTGCTTAGTACATTTTAAGAAAAATACGATAAAATTAAGAAGAGAAAAAGTAATTACTGTTACCAAAATGGGAAAAGAGTAAAAATTTACAAAAAATAACATAAACTTTCTGTACCAAAAATTTATGAACAAATTTTCAATTTTTCAAATATGATGTGTTGCTGTGTTATTCATTTTTGAATTGACCTTCAGGATAAGAGATATTTTAGTTTTACAAAAACTAGAGCACTTTATCTTAGTTATTATATGAAATTACTTAAAAAAAATGTGATTATACTAACATAAGGGAGTGTAAATTTTGTAATAAAGCAGTGATTGATAAATCTGAAGGTTAAAACACTTCTAATATTATACAGAACATACTCAAAAAAATTTCAGTTAATTATTTTCAAAACTTTTTGAGTAATCGCTGGCCCCGCTTGAGCATTAAAAAAAAAACACATTTCCAGTAAAACGCGTTTTAAAATATGGCATATATCTTGCTTAAAGAGAGTATTGGCATCTGCTTTTACTAAAACACTTGTAGTTTTTGTTCTAGTGAACAGAAAATAATAAACTTTGTATTTTTATAAAACTAATAAGATGGTCTATAACAATTTATAAAAAAAATTGTTCCTTTTTGGCAAAATTTACAATTTTAGGGTAGTCGGATACCTTAAATGAGCTTTTGGCTCACCCGTGATTGTTTCATTTTACATTTCAAATCAAGATCGCTGTAACTACTACAGTTACAAATTTTAATTTGAAATACAATATTAATATTATTAGAAGCTATCTAAATAAGAACAAAAAAAAACCATCAATAAAATCAGTTTTTTATTTATAATTATTTCTTTTAACTCTTTATATACTGTCGCAAATTTGCGAGGGAAAGTAGCAGACGACTCCAATTATTTGAATAATAACCGATTTATTTATAGACAAGAAGACAAATGGACATACGAGGTAGAATTCAAAAGTTCCCGGACTGAATCTGTAATATGAAATTTTTTTTGCAGTGGAGTGACTACGATAACACTTCTGTGGTGTCATTGCATTCTTCTCTTTTTCTGAAAAAGTTTGTCCCAAATCACGTAGTTGGTGACTTGCCACGGGGCATCGTATTTCATAGGTGGATGCATTTAGTAGCCAGCGATTAAAATGAATTTCGTTTGTTGAGTAGAGAATAATATCAAATTTTGTGTTGGGGATTGGTAAAGAGTGCTACGGGGGGGGGGACTAACGAAATGGTAAAGGATGTTTAAGGTAGTGATTCATTATCGCGAACGCAGCATTTTGAGTGACAATAACGATTCAGAGAAGACATTGAAAGCGTCAATGACGACGAACGCTCTGAAAGTCCAGAGACTTGCCACACCGTTGAAAGCATTGAAACGTTTTCTGCGGTGAGACGGAAGAACTGGCTTCAAACAATGACGGAGTGAAAATGAAAAAACAACCGTTTTGCCACATCCTCCTTACTCCCCTGATTTCGTCCCCTGCAAATTCAGAATATTTTCTGAACTGGCACGTTGCTTGCAGGGTCGTCGATTTCAATCTGCAGATGAAGCTTAAAGTACACAGCAGGCTGAATTAAAGGAAATAACTAAAAATGGATTTCAAAAATGTTTCGATGATTTAACACGCATTAGAAAGGGAAAAAACGAATCCTCTATTTCACGACTTATTTTGATTTAACACGATCTACCCAATTTCTATGGAGAAAAAATATTGCTTTACTTTTATTTTTATATTCGATATTAGAGATGAGGAATGTAATGCGGTTAATATTTGTTAGAATTCTCCGAATTTTATTACCTCAATAAAAAAGTTTTACCTCAATAAAAAATTACCCAAAACATAAGCACAACGATTAGTTACTGAAGTTGTTCTTAATCTACTGAAACATTGGCTTCACAGGAGGCTAGTCTTAATTTTGTTTAAGAGATAGCAGAAATAATTTCACCAATGGAATAGGACGATAACCAAAACGTTTCTAATGATAGCAGTAACACTGCAGTCTTATCCAAACGTATGCGTTTATTGTCAGAATGTAATAACTCATATTATTTTGCCTAAATTTGTGCTCATGAATCAATGATTTATTTTAATCTTTTCAAATGATATTTTACTTGACGCGCACAGTTTTAAGAAAATAAAATGCTCAAGATCCTAATATGAAAAATCATAGATAACTGTATTATTTTTGCTGATGTTTTAGAACTGAAACCAATTTTCTATTTTTCTATACGTACAAAAGATTTTTTACACGTATTCTTCGGTAACGCGTCTCTTTTGTAATAAGTTACAGTCTAACAAAACTAAAAAACACGCTTTTATAGTTAATTGAACTAAAAAATAAACAATAATTCTTGAGATAAGAATAAAATGATTAACGAGGAAATTAGTAATTGTGGTAAAAGCATGGGTGTGCTTTGTACTACATTTTTACCCTAATTTTGCATTTCGAAATAGAACTAGTAAGAAATTATAACAATTGATTTCGTGCACCCCACGCTTTTACCACAATGACATTAATTTCCTCGTTAATCATTTTTATATTAAGAATTATTTTTTACTTTTTAGTTTAATTAACTATAAAGCGTGTTTTTTAAATTTTTTTTTAAACTATAATTTTTATTTTTCACTTTTTAGTTCGATATAGAATAAAAGCGCGTTTTTTTAATATATTTTTTTAAAGTATCATTTAAAAATCTTTTTTGTTGGTTGTATTTGCATTTTCACCTTAGGGTTTGTAACTTAATCTTTTAGTCGCCAAATCTGGAAATGGAAATCCATAATACTGATCATTCTTATCAGGACAATGGAACAAAACTATTGAATTATTGTAGTGTCATCGGTCCTTGACAAGTGTGCAAAATTTCGAATTAATCTGACCTTTTAAAGTGGGTAAAAATCGAGTTCAAAGATTCCATTACATACAGGGAAATCTAATAAAAGCGTGTTAAAACGTATTGCTTTTTGTATAACTAGAATCTTTTAATCGAGTATACATATTTATTGAACGAATATATATTTCATTTTTATAAATATACATTTTCTTTAATTTTTTGTTATTTTAAGTATAAGAATATGTATTATATATTAAAAAATTATATTAAATATGTTAAAAGTTTCGCTACATATTTGAATATTGTAGAATTTTTCCAGAGATACACTTCAATTTGATATTTGAGTGCCATTTGCGTGAAATTATAACTTTTAACAAATAATGCAGAAGCAAATTTAGACTATTATAATAGAAGCATTAATAATAAGTTTTTTAAACAAATAATACGATAAAAATCTAATATTAAATATAAAATACAACGTTATAGAATCAGCCGGCTGGATGGCTTGGTTGGTTTGACGCTGGCCTTCTGCATCTAAGGTGGCGGGCTCGACCGAGGCCCAAGTCGGTGGATTTTCAAGATGCAGAAAATCGACAGATGCAAGGTCGTATGATTATACGGCATGTAAAAGATCCCTAGAGTAACTGTGTTTGGTTTGGGAGCTTCAGGTAAAATTATATTCTAGTACAGGTTCACATCGTCAGAGCTCAGGTGCCCCCATCTGTGAAGGAAACTGGGCGTCAAAGTTACCTGCGGCGATTGGTATCAGCATATAGGGTGCCGCACTAAAAAAAGATACCAGCTCCCGGGGAATGTACTAGGTCTGAAATGGTAAAATTCCAATCCGCAGCCCATTAAAATTTTTTAAAAAACGTTATAGAGTGGAACTAACAAATTCTATAATTTTCAATTAATTGAACTAATTTGCATTGTACAAAACAAAAACAAGTAAACTAACTGAATGTCTGCAGTTAGATTCCTCGGATGCAATATGATAGCCATATCTGTCGTACATCAGCACTTAAAATTTCTTAACTTATACTGGCTATAATTGAACTGTATGAAAGAATATATGTGGTGAAGAGCTATAAAACAGATATTTATGTATTTCTTATTTAGTTGAATTATATTTCACATTAGAGAAACATAAATCGAGATCTAATGTAATGCTATAATGATTATTTAGAATACCTAAATTATTCATGATGAGCCTCGCAATTTCGAATACAGACCACGAGTTGAGGATAAACACTGTATCAGAGATCTCGTTAGCCAAGTCATATGTGGATTTTAGATCCCTATAGTATTTCAGATGTAGCAACATATCTAGTACCCTTGTTAAAATCAAAACTATAAACAATGAATTACTTGCCATGAAATATCTGCCTTTGCCCTATAAGCCAATAAGTTGGGCTTTACTATATCCAAATTATTAATGAAATAATAAAAAATATTTTCTTTTGATCAAACGTGTGATACATTGTATATATTAAATTAATAACAATGAGACATATATAGAACTGTATTGTATCATTTGATTAATTCTTTTTTCAATTCCTATACTATTAGTTCACTTAAATCAGCAAAAATAAAAAAAAACTATAAATATTTTACTAAATACTGTTTCATTCAAAAGTACCCAATTAATTTTATTAATAGATATTTGAATAAAGAAATTCTAAATAGTAAGGATTAAATTTCCATAGTTTATTTAACAGGTTATTATAAATTTATTATTCTTCCTAGATAGATATAGATACCCCCAAATTCTAATTTTAGATAAATTACTTTTTTAAAATTTAATTTAATTTTTATATTTTTCGAAATCATATAATCTTAGTGTCCCTAAGTTAATGGTAGTATGTTTACAATTCTTAATTTATTATTACTATTCTTTTCATACTTTTGCTAAGTGTAATTAAGTTTTCAGCCATTGCTTTGTTTTGAATATGTATTTGGGTCCAGAATCTGGTAATAACTTGTTTATTGTACTCAGATATAGCGCGGGCTCTGCATTTCTTTATGCAATTTTTAGGTAAGTGACCTTTTTCTCATAATGGATTTAGATTTTCTATCCATTATTTTCAATAGGTTTTTGCTCGGTATTATTAACAGAAAAGGGGGAAGGTTGACTGGCCACAAAACATGCTCAACCTCACTTTTATATTAATTTTTTTATATATAAGCTGTCCTAAGTCAGCAATGTTGATAATACTGTGTGTAGCATCCATTCTTTTATATTTTTCATATTTAACTCTATACTTTAATTTTTCATACTTCCTTTTAAATTCTGTTGTCTGGTTATCTTGCAATCTCAATTCTTTTCAGTTTTAGTCATGTTTGTTCATCTCTCTCTTGTAGAGAAATTTTAATATATATATATATATATATATATATATATATATATATATATATATATATATATATATATATATATATTGTTGTGTGTGTGTGTGTGTATTTATTTATTTATTTAAAAATATATATGTTGTTCAAACTTTCAATCATTAATAAAATACTTTTTATAAATCCACTGGAGTTCAAATACATGCTTTTAAACTTGTCGTTGATGACACTAGTAATTAATACTACTTTTTCAAATATTAATTCATTAATTATAAATTTTATTTTTTAATTTTAAATTTATTCTGCTTTATTTCTGACGTAGTTTGTTTTAACGACAAAAGATGTTGCCAGAAGTTTTTCTAACAAATTTTTTTCTTGGGTTCAAATATATATATATTTATTTGTAGTGGATGCCATTGATGTTTATGCAGTTTTTTCAAGTGTTAATTCATTATTTAAATTTAATTAACCAAAATAAAACTTTTCTTTCTAGACTTAAGTAGGCAATGATTTAAAAAAAATTTCGTTTATATTACTTATTTATTTATTGTTTGTGCGTTTCTGGGTACAAAGAGTTTTAGGAAAACGGTTTAAAAAAGGAAATATTTGCATACACAATATATATATTTTCTACATTAATTAATCTTCAAAAAAGCGTGTCAATTTGTTTGTTAATTGATTTTATTGTCTCTCTTCCTGTGATTCAAAGTTATACTTAACTCAGCCAATTTTTATAATTTTAAACCAGGATCACAAAAATGACGAGTTCGAAATCTGAAGAGACATTTTTTTTTTTAAATCCACCATCATGCCAGACACAAGTAAGTGCAATCAATGAAAAAGAAATAAAGAAATGAAAAAAAAAATATCAAAGAGTTTTTAAATTAATACGCGTACAGCTTTTAAAAATCTTTTAAATTGATAAAATGCTATTCCTTTTAAATATTATATATTACAGCAGTATATAATACTATATATGTATATATATACGCGTATTTCGTGTAATAGTGCACATATTTCGCATATTTAAGCTCATAGAACTTGGTGACTCTATATATATTAATAAAAATAAAATGGATTGAAAAAGAACGTATTTTTAAATTGAGAATTAAATACCGCTTTCTCGTTAAAAATATTAAAAAAAAAATTCTGTACTTAATAGAAATGGAAACTAAAACGGGAATCGCAACTTATGGCTTCGGTGATTTCACAGCAAGTATACATTACCATTAAATTCGTTATGAAATGTTAATGCCATCTTACAAAAAATTAAAAATAATTGAAATTTTATAAAAATTACAAAAAATCAAAATATCAAAACTCAAATTTTGTTCAAAGATACGAAAAATATTTCGATTTTAGCAGATTTATGAAATGCTACAATTTAAAACAGGGCTTCGAACAGAACACCGGAAAAACGCGTTATCTTGGTCTGAACCGAAAAAAATTTCGGTTCGATATATCTTCAGTTATTTGTTACTGTTACCAATTTATCAATATTTTCTAATTTAACGTCAGCTATATAATTATATCATCATTACATGCACATTGCTTCTTGATTTCCTGTTTTGATGTTCACTAGTACTTTTCTGTTTTAGTTTCTCATGAAACTACTTGTAGAAGGCAGATTTAATTCAGTTGAATGAACTAGATGATTTTTTTTGAAAGAAAAATATCAGTCTGAGATATATTTTTTCGCATTTCAGTATGGGATCATCTATGAATGATTGTATAGAATGTTTAGATAGGCAAAACAGAATCATGAACCTAGTTGTAAAATGCGATTTTGATAATGAATAACACAATGCCAGTGCTAGCCGTTCTATGCTCTCTACTCGTATAGCACATGCTGATTAATTATGTGCATATATTCACGTAATATACCAATTAAAAAAATAAAGTTTAAATTTTGATAAAATTATATTTTTTTGCTTATGATAGAATTTTTAGTGTAAATAAAAATATACAAAAAATTAAATTATTCATTTGGAACTGAACGGAAACCCGTTATTTTTGAACGAACGAAAACCGGAACTGAATCTATATGCATTTTTTATTTGAAACAGATCGAAAAAAATTATGGTTCGAAGTCCTGATTTAGAGTCTTGGGATGAAATATTACATAAAATAAAACAAATTCAGAACAGTTTGTGTTCAAATTGAAAATGCTGGTGTGTATTGCTTGTTTGCATAATTGCTGCATTAAATCAAAGGTTCTCAACATTTTTTCACTTGTGAATCTCCGAAGTCCTATTTTAAGTAGGTAAGTTGATCCCATGTATGTATATGCTACATTCTTAAAAGGAATATTCATTTGTGGGTTATTAAAAGGTAGAAATTAACTATTCGAATACAATATAAAAATGTATATTACAAATTTCGAAAGATTTAATTAATAAACTTGAAACATATTTTTATTTGTAGGAATAGCACTAAATAAATGTACTATTTCAAACAACGTGCAAAAATCTATTCCTAAAGCTATTTAACAGAATTCCAATAAACAGAGGGGTTCTACTCAGAAAGTCTTTCTGTGGCTTTTATTGATTAATTTTCTAAAAAAATGAACGAGAGAATTTTAAAAGAGGCTTTTTATAATATATTTGGAGATAACCTCTATTTATTATATCATTACTATTTTTTGTGTGATATATGAAATCATTTTATATTTTTGTTAAAAATAAGTAGTGTAACTAAAACAACTAAAACCGCACTCCAAGAGTTAAAAGGACTGGAAGACAATGATTCAGAAAATAGGAGTGCTTTCTAACAGCGAATTTCTGAACTCTTTTTTGCGGTCATAGTAGCCATGTGTTCACAGACTCAAGTTCGTGGTTGGCGTTGCTTTTGTCCAATCCTGGCATCAACTAAAGACCCAGAGGGGCTGAAACATGAATTAAATTGTTGAGGCGAGGAATCCTCAATTTGGCGTGGTGTCCCAGTTGGAAGAATGAGATGTCATCTCAGGAGCCATTCTCGTCACTTGACCGTGGTTTAAAATTCCGAGGTGAGTCAATAGCACTCAATTAAAGGGAGCTTAAGAAGGAAATTCTATTTAACCATTAATAAAAGACTGTCACATCATTTTTATACTAATTACAAAACAACCATATTTCTCAAAGGCTATGGTAACTTTAAAAACTATTTGAACAAATTTTTAATTTGTGGTTGCGTCATCTTCTTGCGATTGTAATACAGGTGGAGAGGAAAATGTAGAGCTTGTGCTCCTTCTGTGTTCCAAGTACATCAGAGAGAGAAAGATCCTAAGACTGGCTCTCAAGGGCATTTATATAAATTGACCTCCGAATTTTCACCAATTTATTTCCACTGGAAGTGCCTTTGAAAAGTGTTATTGTAAATATTTGTAATCCTTCTTGACTTTAAGTTTTTTCTTCTTCTGTCCTTTGTAATGTATATGGGTGGGTTCTACTTACTAATGGTAAGCCTCGTGTGATACCTTGATGTGTGTGTACGGGAATTTTTAAATCTTTTCAATAAAAAAAAGTAATATAAAAAAAATTAAGTCAATTCCTACTTTGAATGCATGAATAGAAAGTATTTAATTAACGATTGAAAATTTGAACAAGATATATATACAGAGAGAGAGAGAGAGAGAGAGCTAATAGTAGGATTTGAAAAAAGTGCATGATTTGTCTGCATTGTTGTAACAATGCACACCCGGTTTGGCTAATTTGGCTGAAAAACCGGTTTTCGACGCCAACTTTTGTCATTGTTTTAACAATTACAACAGTCAACAAAGGAGATGAATCTAAGTTGGTAATTCTGGAATATCAAATATTAATGAATTAATATTTGATAAAACTGTAGTAACATCAAGTGTCTTCCACTACAAGTTTAAAAAACTTATTTGAACTTGATTGGATGAATAGAAAGTATTTTATTAACGATTGAAAATTTGAACAAAATATATAAATATCATACATAGGAGAAGTGAGCTAATAGTAGGAATTGATAATTAGCCCTCGTGTTGTTAGTAGATCTACATGCATATACAATCAATTAATTTTAACTTGTACAAAACGTTATTTTGTTTTATTATTGCAATCATTTTAATAATAATATTTCCTCATGAGTTCAGTTAAGAGTATATCACGGTTTCTCGAGAAAAATGTTTCGCTTGTGGGTCGCCATGTCATAACTCTTATAGACCCCGGTTTTTAAATCTTCTAATAGAACACATTCACAATTCTTTTTAAAAGTAAAATAATACATTTCTTGAACATTCAATTAAATTTACATTTATTGCTTGTTATGGATTATTGTGCAGATGAGGGGTAAAGATGACTGAATATTCACATTGATTTTTCACAGAATTTATACATAGAATAAAGCATTTTCTTACATCAATTCTATCTAGATGTCATACATGAAACTAAAGTTTACTTCTGTTAATATAATTTACTTCAAAATTATTCTAACAGTAGAGCAAAACATTCTATTTAAATACTAAGAGTATGGTTTTGTGTGCGTGTGTGTGTGAGAGAGAGAGAGAGAGAGAAAACAACTTTAACTAAAATATAATCATTTTAAGGAGAAAAAGATTTACTTTGTTAAAGAGTTTGTTTTCCGTAAGCGATAGACTTCTCTAAAATAAATATTTGACTGAATTAGGAAAAGGAATTTTATTTTGTGTCGCAATTCTGAACGTTAAACGCTCAAGTTTGGGACAACTTTCAACATTTAATAAGAAACTACGTAGTTTGTGAAATGACGTTATTTAATTAACTGTAGTTAGGAATGACATTTTAAAAATGTTCCAGTTCTGTGTATAAAAGTAAAATAACAGGAGTGTTACTACATAACTTAGAATATTAAAGTTTTAGTAAAATGGAAAATAGCCAGGAAAATTATTTTATAAAAAAGCACTGTAAAGTATATCTTCGAGTTACAACAACAGAAATTAAGACTAGTAATTTTCGTCTAGTAACTTTCCCCAAATGTTCGTTTATTCAACCAGTTTTAGAATAATTTAAATATTTCATTCTTAATAAACAAGTTTGATTTTCTTGCCTGAAATATCTCTTTCTTTTTCTAACGTTCTTCATTTGTAAGGAAATATTCCAGAAGATCATTCTAAATTTTTTTTTATTTGCCCTTGATGCAATCAAACACAATGGCTCAAAATTTATTTTCAGAGGTTAGTTTCCAATTTTCTTAAATTTTGAATTGTAGCCATTTTTTCATTCATTTAAAAGTTTTTTCAATGCAATTAATTACAAGGATATGGATTATAAATTTCGAATGAAAATTGTAAAATCATTCTAAATGGAACGCTACGATGCTGAAATAATAACTATAATTATGAATGTTGACATTGAAAAAAATTCTAATTTCAGAATCAAACTTTAATTAATATTAAGAAAATAATTTTATTTATCTATTTACATCGAAGAAATGATCTTTTTATGTTCGCAATTCTGCTGGTTTTATGTCTAGTGGCAATTAGGAAATCGCTCAAAAATAATGCAATATAAATGAGGGTCTAGAATACTTATTTGACAGAATAACCTTTGACTCTCTAAAAGATTCTTCTTAGTCTATATGAGGACGATGCAAAGATGTAACATTAGAGTCAAACATCTTACAGTGACTATGCATTTTATTTGCATTTAAGTATGAAGTTTGACAAGGAATTTCAAAAATAAGAATAATGATGAATATTCCAAGCCCCACATGAAACAATGCATATTCAGTTTTGCTTGTATCATATCCTGTTGCCACGATTTCTTTGCATGTACATTTTCTACCTAAAATTCTTTCTAAAACTCGTAAATTTCTTTCAGTTAAGTTTCATTTCATATAATTATATATAAATATAACAAGATAGAATGTAGATTTTTTATCTTTGTTTTTGTGCCAAGAGCAAATCTTAAGAAATCTCTTCGTTTTAACAAGAATCGAGGAGAAGAAAAAAAATCCCAAACAATCTGCATCGGATTCTATAACAGACCTTCTTAAAAAGAAAGCGTTCTCCTTTTCTTACTTTGTAACAAAACCCCGCACTTTTTCTTCTGGAACAACACTAAAGAGAAACTTCGGAATCTTGTGCCGAGGATCTTTACGACGCTACTTTTGCTCCTTACAACGTCAAACGGCCGTGACGTCAGAGGGCATCGTAAAAACAACAAGGTGGTTACAATACTCTCTAAACACATTGTCAGCCATATTTGACCACAAGTTGCATTGTTTACAAATCCCACGAGTTTAATGATTTGGATTGATAAGTGTTTTTGAGAGTATTAGAAAAAGGAAAAAACAATATTTTAGCATCTTCAAAAAAAGTAGGGCATTTTTAATTTATTTTCAGGTAAAACTAAACTGGATGTACAGATATTAGAAAAAAAAATGGAAAAAAATCAGAGGTTTGGGATGAAAATAATAAGTAAGTGATTTTTCAATTCTGTTATTCAATTTCTACTCTATTAGCTCACTTTCTTCATATATATCTTGTTTAAATTTTCAATCCTTTATAAAATACTTTCTATTCATCCAATCAAGTTCAAATAAATTTTTTAAAGCTTGCAGTGAAGGACACTTGATGTTAATACAGTTTTTTTTTCAAATGTTAATTCGTTAATTACCGGTTTTTGACGCCAACTTAGATTCGTTTCCATTGATGTAACTGTTAAAATAATGACAAAAGCTAACGTCGAAAACTGGTTTTTCAGCCAAACTAACCAAACCGGGTGTGCATTACTACAACAATGAAGAAAAATCATGCTCTTTTTTTAATTCTTACTATTAGTTCACTTTCTCCATATATATATATATATATATATATATATATATATACTGTTCTAATTTGTAATTGTTAATGAAATACTTTCTATTCATCCATTCAAACTAGGAATTGACTTTCATTTTTTTTATTTTACTTGTTTCTTAGTATAACATTTTGTTTAAATATTTTAAGTTTTAATTTCTCCCCCAAACTCTTCTGATTTCATAATATACAATTTTTGACTGCTGTTACCTTCAATCGATTGCGCTTATATATAATTGATTAAAAATTATTCATTTTCTATGTTTAAATTGAATGAATTGCAACATTCTATTGATTATGTAAAGATAAGGCTTCGGTTATTTTAGTTAAGTATTTGGTCAAAATGTGGTAGTCAATATTTTAAACTGTAGCGGTATATCTTCAGCTGTAACATCCTAAGAATTTTTCCAACAAAAATGTGAACTTATCTTTGTAAAAATATATACTTACAACTGGGAATCAAATTCCCAATCAAAAGTAAAATTCAAAATTTTATAATGTTTATCACATTATGCATAACTAAGTAATTTGAATCTCCTGACAATAAAGTCTGATTAATTCTTCAACTCTCTAAAGTTGATATTTTAATTGACATTTTTGAAATGAAAATTTTTTAGGGGATTTCTTAATATTTGAGTAACACAAAAAAATGTCAGAGGATTTTCAAATCAGTTGACGAGATAATGAAAAAGAGATCTGAACTTTTTGATATTCAGGTAAAATGTCTTCAGCAACAAAGCCAGGGGGTTTTGAATACGAATTTTTATTTCACCAAAGATTGAGACAAAGATAACAAAGAATGTTGCGAAGTTCAATAAATTGGTATCAAAATTCTTACTGGAAAAGTTGGATATTAAATTCTGACTTAAATGTCTTTTTCGTCATGTATTAAAAGCTTACAAAATAAAAATATTTCGTACGCTCCTAATAAAAAAAATTACGATGACATAAAAAGAGAGATTATGAACAAACTATTACGTAAATGCATTAACATCAAATCTGCAAGACAATTTATTTTGGTAACGAATCTTATAATTCAGAATTATGGTCACGTTACGACAATGATATTTGCCAGCTGGTACTCACTTTACTCTCTACTATAAAAATCTGTCATAAATATATGAGATACAGCAAAATTTAGCTGGTGATAAGCCTCATTATCTCTTATGACGATCTTTGTTGGAATCATGGCTCAAGGCGCTCTTATATAGCTGGTCACGAAATTCCTTACATCGAGTAACTGTGATCAGAATATATATATATATATATGTAAAGTCGTGGGGAGTGGTAAGGCATTTCTTTATCTGGATCATCATTTTGACTTCGATGGTTGATGTTGCGTATTAAAATTATATTGACGAGGTAGTCCTTTATGGCAAGAAATCTATTTATTGTACATCTTGAGACAAAAAAGCATACACATATTAAACAATAAACAGGGAATGGACGACACAATACAGAAAAAAGAAGACGAGGACACTATGCGCTACAGCCGGCTACATGACTAATGATAAAGTACAGAAAAGGGCGAATTTTCAGAAACCTCGGTATTTAAAAGAAGCCCAAATCACATGACTTGTTGGGTGGATAGATGTAGTTCAAAGGATTCTCGTTAGCGCGTTAGACTCGTTAGTAGCTAGTTTATTATTTAAACGTGGGTTCTCTCTGAAGGAATGGACCATGGATAATTAAAAAGTTATAAGAGATTAAATTAATGGGAATTATATATATATATATATATAAAAGTGTGCAAGAACAATAAAATTCTAACCTAACAAATTATATACTCTACCCATCAAATATCTTTCACTCACTATTCATATTCGCGGATAAAATTAAAAGCTTCTAATATTTTTCTCAGAGAAGACCATTGGGCCTTCACTTTCCAATCAGATTTCATCTTCTCTTATGATCTTAGGTCGTACTTTCCCACAATTTACTTTCTTTTCAAGATCCAAACTTAAAGATGATGACTTAGCAGTGATTGAAATAAATAAACAATCCAACTAAAAAAACAGGGAATGTTGGTGTTGGCTTGCATTGCGAAGAGGTTATTGAAAGCCGTCTCATCAACGAATATTAAACTATCCCCGGAGAAGTTTCCATGCTACCTACGAATCGTTACAGATTGAAAAGTCGATATACAGGGTGTGCCAAAAATAGCGCCAGCCTATAGCTATGCACAGCCAGATTCCTCGTTGAAACTATATAAAAAATACCTAAAGAACTGTACTTTTATTATCCATAGTTTACGCGCGAGGAAAATGCGGTAAATGATGATGAATGAATGAGGGTGCATGATAGGACTCCGGTGCATTTCTGTGCTCCTGTACGTGATTGCATGAGTATGATGTTACATTTCCTAAATCCTTAATTCCATTGGACAGTTAGACGATTATATCCATTGTATGATTATGTTATTCCAATAATTCAGTCCATCTCTTACACATTTTGGTTTCTTTCCTTAGACGACACAGAATAAAGAACTTTACATAACTGATTCTACAAGCTAAAAAAAGTATAACTGTCAGGTGACTTGAAAGGCCATCTATTCATTTTACATTTAATTTACAACATATGGTATACTCCTGTCGCTGGATCGGACATTTGGGTCTGGTTCTAAGGGCAGATCTCACACTGTTGGACTTGTTTCCTATTAGGCAATCTCAAGGAATTAGTGTATCGAGACGTAGTGACTATACAAACGGACTTAGTTGCCCGTCTTCATGCTGCTTGTACTTGGATGTTGGTACTTGTACGTTAGACACCGCACTGCTGCAACATGTGCTCTCATCCATTCCACGGCCCGCTCAAACCTGTCTCGATATGCACGACGGACTGTTTGAACATATGCCTTTATAAATACTTGCAGAAAATCCTGCTGTTGATGTTGTCCAATGCATTTTTCCCCCTGTACCGGTATGCTTTATTTTTCCTAGATTTCTCGTAAACTATGAAGCGTACAGGTACAGTTCTTTCGGCAATTTTTATGTTCTTTCAACGATGAATCTAGCTGCAGAGTTTTGGCACTTTTTTCGAGTCATCCTTTATATACGGATATTATACGTACAGGGATAGGCAAATAGATGAAAATTAAATAAACCAAGGAAAAATTAACAGGGCTACAGTTGAAACTCTTTATTTTAACTGTAACTCTAGAATGATGGAGATAATATTATAGTTAGAAGTTCTATTGTAAGTGATAAAATTTAATGCCAATTTGGGAGCTTAACAAGCTTTTCCTTAGTCATTTTTTTTGTTAAATTGAACGACATAGTTTTACTGATAAAGTAAATGCTTGTAATATTTTCTGTTTTTTTTTTAAAAATAATAATTGTTTTTTTTTCCAATTTTTCTCAAAAGAAAGTTCTACAAACATGCTTGGACAGGAGAATATAAAACAATAGGCATTAAAAACAAACATTGCATTCCTAATGAATTACATTTTCGTAACTAATATTAGATTATTATTACAAAAACCATTATTAAAGGGACGTGTTAAGTAATTACTAAAACAGCACGGAGAAAAAATAATTGCATGAACATATTGCATTTTATAACATGTATATAACCATCATTTATAAGAAAAATGTGTACAAAATAAAAATTTTTCTCGGAATTTAGTAATGAATTGCAAACACTTTTAGGTGTGTTAAATTTATTGTATTTTTTCTCCTAATGGGCTCTATATTGACGACTCAACTTTTTCAGACATGGCAAGTCAATAAATGTGAGAACCCTTTTATAGTGGCATCATCTGGTGGCGGCGCGCTACCAAATTTGAACGTTTGAATTACGATTTTCGCATCCAGAAAATCTATCGACTCAAGCTGAGATCTAACCTGCAACTTTAGGTTTACGAAGCAGATACGCTATCTCTACGCCAGCGAGCCGACAATTTGTTGCACTGTTTTTTAAAAATAATGTCATTCATTTTACTTATTGAATTTTCAGATAGTTTATTATTATTTGTTAGTATTTCAATAAAAATTCAATAATATCTCGGAAGTATATACATCACACTCAAAACAGAGTTCGGTAAATATAAATTTTATACATTTTGCCCATAGGTTTGTGTTATTTAAGAAGCATAAATATAAAAAATAAATTTTAAAACATATAAATACGCATGTCTCGAATAACTTCCTAAACTGTTAGTATAGTGTAACTTATGTTCCTTATTCTGTAAAATACGCACGTTCCAATAACTTTCTCATGTTCTATCGCGATCTAGAGCTATGTTATCGGAATAAAATATTTCGTGAGAACAGGAGCATATGAATCTTCTTGTAAAAGAATATAACATTTATATGCATCACACATCTAAAATACGAAATACATTCTTAAATTTTATTGGGATTTACCATGCTGCATAACTTCGTACCAACCACTTAGAATGGCATATAGCACTGAATATTATGTGGTGTACTTACGCTATCAAATTTATATGATTTTTATGAACGAAGCATGCAATCAAACATATGAAGTTATTTATAAAACTAAATATATATATACTCAAACGTAATATAGAGCCTTTTAATATTTCAACAATACTTAAACTCAAAGATTAAAAGATTTTTTAATATGCAATACAACCCCCCCCCCCCCAACTAGTTGACATGTGTGCTATGGAAAATAAAAATAAATATTTTTTTTTAGAATTTCAGGAGGGGGGGGGGGAATACTTGTTTTCTAGTGTTTTTAGAATTTAATAACAATTAAAATAGGAATCAATTTTAGTGCATTTTGAGACTATTCAAGTAGAGAAATGGTCTAATTTGATAATTACGAAGTTTTTTCGTCTTGCAAATTGTGAGACAATTTCCCAATACAAATATCGCAGGAATCTATATAGCCCGAACGATAAAATTCTTGTAGATATTTATATTAATAAAAACTCCTAAGCTTTTTCGTTTCGTTTCAATAACCTTAATGCATAAATTATTAAATGGCTGTTGGCAACGGACTATGTAACTTTGAACATCAGTCAGATGGCAAGGATGGTATTTGGTAAGACGCCCTATTTTTTGATTTCCATACCGCATTGGGGTTTTGAAACTTTGAGGAATTTAATTAGAAATAAGGCGTATTATTCCATTTGACGATTCTAGATTGAGTTTTTGTTCTATTACAGCATTGATGACTTGTAACCTCAACCGCTGAGTTGCCATGATTCCCTTAAATTCTAGAAAATTTTACTGAACTCTTACGACATTTTTATGGCTACCTTACCCATTTTATAATACACTTTCCGGGGAAATCTGGCTTAACCATAATCATTAAACAGGCAAACTCACCACAAATTGGAGGTAAAAGGAAGCATGTTTCAGAATCCTGATTGCCTGTATTCTTTGTCATAAAATGAAGATATTCTTTACAGTAACTTGGTAAAAGAAGGAAGTTGGACAAAAACAAATATCGTATTCATCAACTGAAAGATTTTATTTCCTTTTGAAAAGTACAGGTTTGATGTACAACTCCATTCCAACTTTTTGTGTGTCCTCATCAAATTGCAATTAACTAACTGGTATATTAATAGAAAAAACTTCGTTCTGTTATCTCTCTCTTCTCTCTCTTGACTGTAGTTGAATCAGATATAAATAAAATTAAAAAAAGGAAAACTGTTGCACATAGATAATTCAAAATGTAAAACCACGCAAGTGAGGAATGCCTCAAAAAGGGTATGCTTTGCTGTTTATCAGTATTCATAAGCGTCCTCTTTCAAATTTAAATAAAATTCAACATTAAGAATCCCATCATTAAGAATAATTCATATTAAGTTCACAAACTATCTTAATCTTTTAGTATTCGCAAACATGGTTACACACACCGGATAATGTTCACTGGGATACAGGTAAGTTTGTGTTCATAAATGCAGAACACTTGTAGCAGAAAAGGTACATTTATTGCGATTTATTGTAAGAGTAAGAAATGAGTAGCCAAAGAACAAAATGAATTACTCTTTCTTTAAATAACGTTTTAAATAACTTTTCGTTCTAACCTGAGCTATAAAAGGAGTCATTGGTGACAAATGCTCTAATTTTGAATCTAAATTATAGCGATACAGGAACTGGTATCTCATGTATCAAAATTCCTAATCAGAACGAGATTTTTGAGGACAATTTATTATAATCCATTATACCCCCGACAGTACTTATAAGTACCACTCTTTAAAATTACATATAATAACCATTTTTACGAATACTCTGATGATACTTAGAAGGAATATTCTTTTAAATCCACTCTTCCAAGATATATGGCAGCATGGATTCCATGATGAATATCTTAGCGGGGAAGGCGAATATATAGTTTTATAGAAGACGTTACGTTTTCAGCTGAAATTTTGATGGGATTGCGAAGATTTCATTTTTATTCCGAAAGAAAGCAGTTAATGTCAAAAATAAGTGTCTAATTTGGTTGTATGTTGATGAAGACCTAAGAAAACGATCTGACTATTTATTTTAAGTGAACAGTGTATATAATTAGTTTTACAGTTGAATAACTTCGTGGTACTTATTGGTACCGACAGTTACAGCAAGAACAGCGTTTTTTTTTGGTCTGTGTGACTTATTGTTGCTGTTTGTTGTGTTGTAGAGTCATCACTATAGTGCAGTAGACTTACACTTTTTTTGCATTTCTTTTTAGCTTACTTATTTATTTTAATTTTCTATTGTTTTACTTGAACGTTTCAAAAGAAATTTAAACTTTGAATCTGAGCTTGTTTTTTGCCATACATATAATGAAATATCTATTCTTATTTCAAAAATTAACAACATTTCAATTTCTTTATGTGTAACTGAGATTTAACAATAATTGGAGATTTTGAATGTGCTATTATTATTATTAATTTCCTTTTTTTAGAATGTCTGGATAAAAGAAGCTCAGTCTTCAAGAGGCTTTGGATTTATTATAGAACCTACCATCTGAAATCAGTGATGTACTAATAGATGACTTTTCAGATGAAGAAGACCCAGCAAATTATCTGCTGGAATTTTGGTTTGATTCTATAGATGACGATCAAGAGATTGAACAAGACTCAAGGTGCAGTAGTTCATGTTCAGAAAATACAGTATTTCCTACCCCTGGATGCAGTACTTTAAAAAACATTCAATCGAAACCTCACTCAAAATGCACAACGTGTAATGAGTTTTTGTGTATTAATGTGAAAAGAAAAACTGTTTCTTTGAGTATCATCAAATTAAGTTTATGTGGAAATTTTTTTTTATGTGTAAGAAAAGTAAATAATTTTTTAAAATTTAATAATATTTTAAAATAAATATTTTTTATTGAAAAATATTTGTGTTCTCTGGTTATTTAGCATTCTGAAAAGTTAAAACTGCGTTAAGAAAGCCATTCGGTCTTTTCGCATTATGAGAATATTTTAGACCTCTGTGGATTAAGTACTATTTTAATAAATTGGCTCTAACGAGTTACATTTCCAAAAACTGAGTATTTTATGTATGTATATCCCTTAATTTTCAATGTAGTGATTCCAAAAAAATATTGCGTGAAAAAAATTGCAGTAAATCATAATGCGGTAGATAAAGAGTTAATGCGGTACAATTTTTATTATTTTACATAATGGGGCTTAGATGAATTAATTGGTTGATTTTAATTTACGACGTGCTGTGAAGCAATGAAAAGGTTATTGGCGACGGGCTTTGATCCATAGTTAAGCGACGAGGCTGACATCTGGCTCGCAAAGCCCTCTCCAAACTTTCACACCAGACCAACAGGAGGACTTTGAGCCACGACAGATCTAACGTGCATCAGATCCTCAACACTATGGATCTTCAGTGGCAAAAGATTTCTGACCCGCGACTCGACAACGCCGGCCACGAGTTCACTACCATGACCATTCGGCTACCGTGGCCAAGGGTCTTAGTTAAAATATAGTGTTGAACTCTCTCAACTCGACTTCAATGGTTTATCCATGAAGCTCTTGACTTAATCATGTATCCTGTGTGAACAATATGAGCTATAAGATTCATTATTATTTCAAATAATATTAAGTTGAATGGTTGTATAAGGAAGTTGATGCACGTTAAATCTGTCGAGGCTCAAAGTCCTCCCATATTCGTGGTGCAGTTGTTTGGAGAGCGGCGTGCTAGCTCAAGAGCCGTTCTCGTCACTTGACCATGGTTCAAAATTGCGAAGTCTCTTGTAAATAGCCTTCTTTACTTTGTACTTTTGTAGAAAATGTAAAGTTGTTCAATTATCATTGAATGCGGGACCCTTTTCAAGTGTGCTCGCCAATAGCCCTAGTGGTGCGTTATAGTTTCTTTTAATAAACACTCAATATATTGAATGGATGTAAAAACATGTTTTTAACTTCACAGTATGAAAACTGATTGTTTATATTTTAACTTGCTTTTTTTTATAAATCCCTAGAAATTAGCAAATTTGAATATTTTAATTCCTGAATTGTTACAATTTTAATACAAAAAAATTGTCAGCTCGGTGGCTTAGAGCAGGGGCGGGCAAGCTTTTTCAGGGTAAGGGCTACTTCTAATTTTTTCAAGGTGTTGCGGTCCACCCAGTAGCGTAGGCGCGGTGAGATAAGAAAATGTTATGCAATATTTATCATAACTTAATAATAAATACGGAATATGTATACATACAAACATGCAATACACACTTTTAAGACTGCGTTTAAAGCAAAAGCAAGATACAAACATAATAATAATAGCCACAAAAATAATAATATCAAATGATACACTTGTTACGAAACAATTCAGAATACATTAAAAAATAAAACATTTTCATCTAAAGTTTTTACTCATAGTTATAATCAGTAGAAGATTTAATCTGCATACTGTCAGCCAATTTTGAACATTTCAGTATGCATTTACTAATTACTAATCTTCAAACTGTCACCCCAAAATGTTTTGGCGGGTCAACCGGTCCACCGTGATCGACTTGATGCCCATCCCTGGCTTAGAGATAGCGTGGCCGCTTCGTAAGCTCAAGATTGCGGGTTCCACTCCCGCTGGAATCGATAAATTTTCTGGATACGAAAATCGTAGACATGCATGTCATTTGATTATGTGGCATGCAAAAGATCAATTGAGTATTTATTTGGCTCTGGTACTCTTGGCAAAATTAAATCACGGCAACATTAGCATCCAACGTGCTTCCGAGCAACGAGCATCAGACATTGGCATCCAACGAGAGCTTGAATTAAAATGAATTCAATCCTCCAAATTTGGTAGTAAGAGTCGTCACTCTCTAGATGGGGCCATGAAATAGCTCTCACATTTGAGGACTTTCCGTGTCTGCAAAGGCTTAGTTGCTAATATGCAGCCCATTACAAAAAGAAAGAATGACAGAAAAATAAAATAGTAGTTAAAAATTGAATTGACAAGTCTTTTTGTATACAAAAACTTGTCAATTCAATTTAAAAAATAAAATGTCTTTTGAGAAAGGATTAGTTTCGTCTGCTTTTATTGGAAAAAAAGTATTAAAGACCCGGTCACAATTCCTGACTAAGAATGATATTTTCCTGATCGTGGTAAAACATGTCCGTCGCGTTCAATTTCGACTGGCGAGTCCCTGAAAGTCCCCGAACAGAAGGCAAAAATAAAATTACGCTGAATCCTTTGTTGGAAAGTTAAAAACGTATTACTTTTTCCACTCACGGATCCGCTTCGTTCGAGTAAAAACGCAATCCGGGTAATTTGCATACAAAGAAGGACCAGGATAACCATCTCAGCTGGTCAAATGTTCCTGGCGGGCGACTTTAAACGAGAATTCCGGGCTTTGTTTCCCGATTTTATGTTTCCTGTTTTCCGGAACTTTGTTTTCTAATGAGTTTTTCCGGAAGTGCCTGAACCGTGAAAATCAAATCCCGCCAGGTGCACGTAACGAGGGTTGTCATTCTGAATTGCGACGCTTTCTCATTTCGAATGTAAATACCAAACGACTTTCGGTGGAATGGATGGATAAATCAATTTTTTGATTGTCGACTGGATAATAAATTTTTTTAATTAGCGAAACTCTGGAAGATTTTGATCTGAAAGCGCATAAGTATTCCGCTCATGTTCTCTTACTAGAGACAAATGTTTGGTGCAAGTCTGGTTATGGGTATTCTGGCTAAAATTGGTAATATACATTATTTATAAGTCTCTTTTCCAGTTTGGTAAGCTTTTGGTGAAAATATATTGCTATAAGAGATAAAACGGAGAAACTGTTTACGTTACTACAAAGAAAAGATAAATGTTTATTCTAATAATATACGAGAAAATTATTGAGAAAGCAACATATTGCATAATCTTGTCTTCGAAAGTTCGTCATTGAATTAAGGTACTCTTTATTTTGGTTTAGTACATTAATATCTAGAGTTTTCTTATTTGAATTACTGGTTTCAAATTTTTAAAATCATTTTCTGGAAAGTTATATTGCTTTCATTTATTGATAAAAACCTCATTGCCTCAAAGTCTCTCATGAATAGAGCTCTGTAGAACTAAAGATTAGCTCGACATCTAAATGTATAAGAAATTTATCATCTAATGGGGGGGGGGGTAATCCTTGTCATCTAATGGCGGAATATTCCCCATTGTACAAATTATACACTGATAATACTCATTGCTTACTGTAATTTACATGTATTATATAGTTCTTTTCTTATTAATAATTTAAAGTAGGGGGAAAAAAACGAATCAGAAATCTTGATCTCCTCATTTAGATTTGTTCTTTAATTTAGTACCTATTCAGAAACACTGTTCCTAATAATCTTTTCCTTTTAACTGCACTGAAGTTGGCATAATTTCTAGCGACCATGTTGGTGACCAGATCTGATTACTTGGTAGCCATATGGATGCTTTTCGAAATTTCTGGAGAATTATATAACATCACGATCAACATTTTGGAATTTTTGGGAGTCAAAGATGTAAAAATTCTGTATTTAAAATGAAAATACATACATTTACTTTTTTAAGCGCATAAAAGAATATATTAACACAGCCATTTCATGAATAATACAAAAAATATTGAAGAGTACTTATTTATATCACTTCATACAGCATTAATTAAGAATCTACTTTAGCTAAACCCTTCATTTTCTTTTCCCATGTACACTAAGATTTTAATAATATTCACTTTATATCCTCCATTGTTCACTATGATTTATTCCATCTAAAACGGCGCGAACTAAAAGGAAAGTTCTTAAGGAATTCTAAAATTTTTTCCCCAATAATACTAACGATGGACCACCCCCTATTGCACAAATTATACAACTGTTCATACTCATTGCTCAAATTGTAAAACTGTCATTTATTATGTAGTCCGTTCTTTTTCAATACATTTTAAGAAGAAAAAAAGTAAATTTCTAGTCTAAATCTCAGCATTTTAATTCGTACTTCATATAGTGACTGTTCAAAAACAATGTTTCTAATACTCTTTTCCTCTAAATTACATTGAAGCAACGCCCTCTCTTACATTATGAAGGTGTTTCAATGAAAGATTGGTGAAATATTGACGATGCAGCCAACTTGGAATTATTTTTGGTTATCATGTTGGTGATCATTTTTGTTGGCTTGGCGACTCAAAAATTACAGGAGAAATCTGTCACATCACGATCAATGACGCAAGCAGATTTTTCGAGAAAGCGATGTAAGGTAGGTGAGGGAGAAGGTAAAATCGTTCTTAGCACTCCTCTTCAGTTAAATTCAACTTTTTAAGGTCCATTTCCACAAATTGTACCATATATATGAATAAATTTATTAGAGCATCAAACAAAAAACTTTTATAAATAGAGAGAGATTAATTTGTAAGAGTGAGGGAGAGCTGTTTATAATGATGTACTATAAAGCTACACGAGAGCTATTGACGACGGACCTCGTATATTTTGAACCATGGTTGAGTGACGAGGACGACACCTGAACTGGCACACCTTCTCCTAACAACTACAGCATACCAAAGGGAGGACGTCTGAGCCTCAACAGATTTAACTGGCATCAACTCCCTCCTCGCGGCGGGTCTTCAGAGGTATTTGACTCAAACTCATGACACATCAGGCACAATCGTGACCACTAGTCTGTTGCTGGCACATATATTAACTTGTATTGCATGCACGTGTTTTATACAAATATCATATTGTTAAAATAACAAAATTTGTGTCCAAATTAAAAATGCGGAACTGAAACGGAAAAATTCCATTATCACGGTTATTGAAGTAACACTTTAAAGTACTACATATAAAATATTTATAATAATTAAGGAAATTATTTAAAAGTTTATTTTGAAACTAATCGTGAAAATTTTTATTAATGGAGCTCAAGGCAAAACTATATTAAAACACACTTGATAATGACAACTAACTCTTATAATTGTATGATTCCTATTCAAAACATGCAAATCGAGAAGAACGTAAAGCATATTTTACCTATTTTAATTTGAAGAATTAAGTTTTCAGTTTTGTATGTTTTTTAAAAATATTTAATTAATTTAATAAATCAACATTCCTGTATAGTCTTTTACTGTTGTATTACCATTATTTCTTTAAAAAAATTATTCATATAATGTTTAAGCACAAACAATTATTTTATTGCCATATATACATACTAGCTAGAACACAGTTCTTCGCACGAGTGAAATAAAAAATAAAACAATTGCGATTGAAAGATAAAGAAATTTTTAATGAGTTCATTTTAAGTGAAATGCAAAGTAAATATCAAGGAAAGAAAAATTTAGCAGAGCAGAAAATATATTAAATTATTATAGCTGAATTATACCGTATTTCCTTGGCTCATATTTGTAAGTCAATATACAAATAATTATTCTACGTCAAATTTATAAAAATTATCATTTACGCCGCTGTGGGTGACGACTTTCGCAAAACCTTTTCTTAGCGGATCTTTATTCAATACGTCTGTCAAAACTTATAACACCCCTTTCATCCCTCTCAATCTCCCTTAGGGGTCTATTTTTCCAAAATCTCTTTGTAGCGGATCTCTCTTCCTTAAAAGGAACATGCCTGACAAATTTCAAATCTGTAGGTCTAATAGTTAAAAAACGGGAACTTTTATCTATAATGCCGTTTATCCCTCGCAACCCCCCTCCCTTAGATGTCGATCTTCGCAAAACCCTTTCTTAGAGGACCTCCATTCCATGATAGGAATATGCCTGTTAAATTTCAAGTCTCTATGCCTAAAAGTTCAAAAAAGAGAATATTTTTACCTTTTTCGCGCTTTTAAAGCTTCGTAACCTTCTTGGGGGTCAAGTTTTGCAAAACTCTTTTCTAACGGATCTCTACTCCATCAAAGAAACACGCATACTAAATTTCAAATTTATAGGTTTAATAGTTCTGGAGATATCGTGATGAGTGAGTGCGTTGTTTTTCTCCTTTGTGTATACAGATGTTATGTAATCAAAATTGGCAACGCGAGCGGTAGAAAGAAATACCACAAAAAGTGTGGCAACATCAAAATAAATTCACCGTAGCAATGTAAATGACATGTAAATAATACGGGTAAAGATAGTTCAATAATGGGAAAGGAAACAAACCATTTAACTGCTTAATAAAATCTCAGAATTTCATCCTATTGTATATAACATATTTTACTTGTTTTTTTGCGGTATTTATTGTGAAAAAAATGAGGAATATTTATAATCGTAGATTCTTGCCATGTATTTTGAAATAACTGTGCATTTTCAACCGAAACTATGTATGATATTTGTATTTGGAGAAATATATAAACAAGTTAAGGGGGAAAATATTAGTTTACAAATACAAAAATTTTATTTATATTCCTGTACAACAAAGAGAAAGAGATTTTTATGTTAATAATTTGTACTTTTAAAACTGATTATTACTTTTTTTAAAGAGTATAAAAATTTTGAAAAAGTGTTGAAAATATTGACATAATAAATGATAAAAATGTTATCTTTAGTTATTTTATTTCCTCTGTATATATATTAAAAGTTTTTTTGTGATACTGTAAAAAATTTACTTATTCGTAAGTTATTGTTATTAAAAATGTGTTGTAAGAAGTTGAATTAAGCTGAAGAAGAGCGAGAACGATTTGCCTAGGAGTCCCCTCTACCTTTCAGTGATTTCTCGAAAAATCCGCGTACACCATACATCATGATGTTATAGATTTCTCCAGTAATTTCTAGAAGCATCTATATGGTCGCCAAATTCTGTTTCCAAAAATGATGCCAACTTGGCTGTATAGCAAATATTTCTCCACGTTTCCACTGAAATGCCATTATAATGTGAGGGACGGTGTGTGCTTGTAGATATTACAGTTTTATCATAATATATATATATATATATATATATAAAACAGAAAGAGAGAGAGTATAAAATTAACATATTAAGCATCCAGATATAAATTATTTACACTATTTTAAGACACTTACATTTCTTACACTTATATTCCATACTTAAAGGATTAAAGTTTTCCCCCTCCTATATTCAACAAGGCGATATCTAATTATACTGTTAAAAATATTATCTATAGTATTGTGGTGCAGGTATTTTTCCTTTTTATATCGGTTTCAACATTTTTATTATTTATTTTTAAATGTGTCAGTAAATGTATAGCCTTACAATAAATTTTTGCCAGTAAAATGTTATTTACTCAATAATTAGTGAAATTGATGACTATTTAGTGAGCATATTTAAAATTTTACCGGAAAAATCAATTGATAAAATTTTAACGAAAAATTGAATAAAGAATGTCAGGAATGGATTACCATATTTAAAAAATAATTTTAGAGCATAATTTAACGCAAAATATTCGTGATTTTTGGTGTTATCAGAAATCATTTACAAGTCCCCTGTTAAAAAATTATTATATTATTACTTAATACATTGTTCTATAAATATATTTGGTGTTACTAATGTACTGACGAGACAATCACATTGAAGAAAAAAATGCTCAAATAACGTATACAAAATTTCAAAATGAAAGGGTTTTTGTTATAAGAAAGATCTACATCCTACAAAATCAATTAAAATCTAAAAAAAGAAAAATTTATAAGAACTTTTTTATGATTTTTATGAAATTTTAAAAAGTAGTTTTACTTATAGAAATTGCAATTGTTTTTGAAAAGTGAACGTAATATATTTCGATTGTGATTAAAATAGAAAGCAAACTATTAAAGGAATGCAAGTGTTTTCTTTCTCTATATACACATAAAAAAACCCAACAGTTTTTCGTGATGCTGCAATAAATTCCTAATATTTATATGATGCTAAATATATGTACTATCGAAACAATGACAACGTTCAAGACAACTCTCTAAGTAGAAACCACGATTTTGCAAGTCTCGTACGCGCTGAATTGTCAACCATGCGCTTCTTTTCATATAATGTCACCAATACGGTTGCCATAGTAGATTAATGGAAGCTCTCTCAGAAAACGCAACGATTACTTGGACTAGAATTCTTGCGTGAGGCGTTAGCTCATACGAAGACTTATTAACACTCAAAGTAACTAAATAGTCAACTTTCCAGGAAGCTACAAGAGCGGCAGGTTTATCAAAATCTGAGGACTTTATCAATGAAGTATTGGATGATGCAGTTTTTGTGATGAATTTAACTGAAGAGAAGCGCCAAAAACGAATTTTACGAAAAAAAGAATATATATACATAAATAGAACTATATAATATATGTAAGAGAGTTACAGTTTTACAGTTTGAACAATGTGTATGAACAGTTGTATAAGGGGGATTGGTCCACCGTTAGGGGGACAGGAGTTACCCCCCCCCCCTAATAAATATTCAAAAATATATAGGAAAATAGAAATTATAGAAAATACTTGCTAAAATCATCTGTAATAGTGAACTATTGTATTATATTTACACACATTTAAATGACTTCTTCCCTATGTATGTCCCATATATACTTGTTAAAATTAATATTTTTCTCTATTTAAAGCTCTTTCTTGCATTATTTAAATAATAAGCTTCATTTAAGAATAGCTATAGTGTCGAGTAATTGCAAAATAAGTTCTAGATAATATCAATAAACTTCACATCCAAATAACTTTTTCGAAGATAAAAATAAACAGATATCTATAAGCAATACTTAGAAACTCCTCAACCGATTCTTTATATATATATTTATCTGAACCGAACCCAGTCTCAACTGCTGCCAGTTCCGCATTAGAAACTTTTCAATTGCGAGGGAAGTGTTTACCGATAATACAGAGGACGAGCGCAAAATGTAGAGAAAAATTTCTTTTTTCCTCGAAGTGAAGTGAAAAAGAAATAGAGGCTCTTTTCAGACTCGGCCAGATTGGATTTTAGCCTCATGGGGGTGGAGAGAGGGGGCGATTGACAGAAATTCTGAATGACGTTTTGTGTAAATCCTTGGAAACTTCTCTGACTGGATTGGGGGTCTTAAACTAAATTCAATTTGCGTTTGGGGTCTCTTGCGATGAAGGATCTTGGATATTTCGGGTGAAAGGGATAGAATCATTGTGCGCGAAAAAAAGAAGTAAAAGTGTTTCGAGTAAAAAAGAAAGGTTTTCATGACTTTTTTCCTTCCTTATTAGGTTTTATTTTATTATAGCAGTGCATGTCTTCACACACACCCCACACACAAAGAGGGATGATAGAAAGCTCTGTTAAAAGTCATATGTAAGATTTTTGCAGTGATATAAAGAAAAGGAGGAAGGAACATTGTTCTTGCGATACTAAAAAGAATTAATTGTATTGCAAGTATGAAAACTTATTTTCTGATGTAAATTTTGATAAAAAAAGTAAACTCTACAGTTCATTAAAAATGAATTTCCAAATTTCTAATTGCTCAGAATGAATCAAAATCATTTAAAATATTTTAAACCACTAACTGTCAAGTTATGTTGATGATATGAATACATAAATTGTCAAATATTTTTATTGAAAGAACCAAATGTTTAGTACAAAATAAAGCATACTCAGTAGCTAAAACGATATTTTAAATACCACATGTATAAAATGTTTTAAGGTCTTGTAGCAATTGCATATTCACCTGAGAAGCCTGTCACACAGCATGACAGTAGTAAAATTTGTTTCTAGTGCAGCACTACTTTCTAAAAAAAGAAAATAAAAATAAATAAAAATGAATAATTTTGAATAGTTTAATAATTCAGATTTGTATGTTATAACTGAGTGGAAACACTTTTCCAAACATAAACCAACTTCACAATTACACCAGAATCGTGTTTCCTTCCTTATCTTTTGCCCATTTATGTCCTTTTTTTTAGCAACAAACTTTGCACAGCCTTTTAGACTCCCGTTTCGCAGGAGTAGCAAGAATGTGGGATATAACATATCATTCAGTAAGACGGGCAGTTTTATCTTCTATAGGTGACCTTTCAGGAATTTTTGTCCAGAAGTTTCATCAACATATTTATAAAGAAAGCTCTTCTACAACTTAGACTCGAAATTCTAAAAATGTAATACATTTCCCATTTTTATAGAGAGAAAAAATGAGTTCTTGAGTATATATCTTGTCTACTGAATGTAAAAATATCTTTTTATAATTTTTTTTCTGGCGTTTTTTAATTGTCGGATGAAAAGAAATTTCCTGATCATAGCGATCTATACCACTCATATTTAAATTACCGCCAAAAACAATCTTTAACTTGAGTATATCTTAATTTTTTTATTTTTGGGGTCTATCATGGAAGTATCACAATACTGCTCACCAAACACCATCTATTTGAATCAAGCACAAATTATACGTTTTCCCGATATAGATTCGGGTTTGACAAAGAGATGAAGCCGAAATAAGCTTTCCCCCCGATACGTATTTAGGTATAACAATAAGATTCCCTCAAGAAAAAAAATTACCCGTATAATACTGGGGCATGACATTTTAGAGCCCTAGTGTGGTGCCCGAGATAATCTTTGGCATGACAGTTAAAAGGTTAACATAGAAAATCTTAACTATTTTATCAAACCTGTCATTATGTTATTAGAACAGGAAGAAGACAAAAGTACCCTTTCTTATACAAGATGAGATGTGATGATTTGCCAGAAAAATCGTTAAATGTATGATAGTTGGAGGATCATTGATTCGAATATCAATCCCTCAAATATTATCTAGAAAGAAAAATGAAAGATTACTGCTTCTTGAATTTGAACTGGCGTCAAATCATCGTGAATGTGGAAGTTTGAAGGGTGATAAGGAAGATTATAACAGTTCTTTAACACTTGTTCAAATCCCAAATTATGCAAATCATAACTTGTAACAACTTAGTAAGCAAATCAGTTGAAAAATAAAAGATTTCCAGGATGATTTTGCAAAATCGTTATTAAAGAATATGCATTTAAGTAATGCTAAGACAGACTAAAATAAGGTTTTAAGTTAACAAGAGTAATAAATTTTCGTTAAACAAGGTTTAGTTAAATTCTCCGAACAGATGCTAATAATAACAATACTACTTGTACAAGAATCACGGCGTAAACTCTACTTAAAGCCCTTTATTTATTATTAAAATTGACTTTACGCTTTACAAGAACGTCTCGAGTTGGAATCAGTAAATGATTATTCTAATAATTGGTTTCGTTTGTTTCTTTCCTACTATGCAGTGGAATAAGTATAACAAATTGTTGACAATGTTTGAGGGAAACAAAGAAGCAAAAATTCTCTAGTTAAAATGAAGTAACATATATTTACAATTTTAAGTGTATGAAAGAAAATATTAACATAACCGTTTCAAGGGCAATATAGAAAATATTGAGGAACACTTATCTGTATCCCTTCATACAGCATTAGTTAATAATCTATACCTGCAAAACCCTTAATTTTCCTTTCCATGTTCACTAAGATTTTGACACTAGAGATTCTTTTATCCATTATTCGCTATGACTTATTCCATCTAAAAAGGCAAGAACTTAAAAGGAAATTTATTACAGAATTCTCGATTTTCTTTCAATGATAGAAAGGAGAGGTACCCCTTGTCCACCTAACAGCGGACCAACCCCTTTGTACAAACTATACAACTGTTTATACTAATAGCTCAAATTGTGAAACATATATTATGTAGTTCTAGTTTTTTCCAATATATTGTGAGCAGACGAAAAAAAAATAATAAATTTCACGTTATATTCTCTGATTCTAATTTGTTCTTCAATTTCGTGCCTCTTCAAAAACAAAGTTCTTAATCACCTTTTCCTCTAAATTGCACTAAAGCAAAGCCTTCTCTTACATTATAATGGTGTTTCAATGGGAACTTGGCAAAATATTGGCGATACAGCCAAGATGGCATCGTTTATGGTGTCAAAATTTGGCGAATTGGTGACCATATGGAGGTTTCTTAAATTACTGGAGAAATATGTAACATCAGAATCTATGAAGGAAGCGGATTTTTCGAGAAAGTGCTGGAAGATGGGGGAGGACGCCCTAGGCAAATCGTTCTTGGCGCTCCTCTTCAGTTAAATTCATTTTTTTACTTTCTATTCCTTATGTAGAAATAAATTTATTACCGCACCATGAAAAACTTTTTTTATTGAGATATATATAAAATGATAAAAAAAAACTTTCCTACTGTTCGAGCTTTTTCAAAAAGAATGCAATTTCTGAAATCTTCTATTTATGAAATTGGTCACGGTAGTCGAGGAGTCACGTTCGTGAACTCGTGACCATTGTTGTCGAATCGCGCGCTCAAAACCTAGTACCACAGAAGACCAGCCGTGTAGAAGGGCAGATGCTCGTTAAATCTACCGAGGCTCGAATATCCTCCGTTAGTGTGGTATGGAAGTTAGGAGAGTGGGTGACAGCTCAGGTGTCGTCCACTTTACGGGGGCTCAAAATTATGAAGTCCTTCCCAATAGTCCTCGTTTTGCTTCAGAGTGCAACGTTAATTAAATCCATCAATGAAAATAATAATAATTAGCTGAAAAATTATCAGCTTCGAATGAAGGAGAAAGACGAAACATAATAAATTAAATTTTCAGTCAGATCTCTACTTAACGAAACCCTAAAAAAAGTTCGTTAAATGGAAAATTCGTGAAATAGAGATTCATCTTTTAATGTACTTTAGAGACCACAAAAAACAATTTTAATTTCATAAACGACATAAAAAAAGTAATTATTCACACTCTTTTGAAAATTAATATCTGTTCATTTTATATATCTTACCCATCAAGACGAAATCTGCAAGGAAAATAAGAAAAGAAAAAAATACCATTGTCCCCAGGAATACGCTGTATTTCAACTTTAAAAAAATAATTTTATGTTAAAATTATTGAATTTTTTAACGACTTTAAGTATCTAAGTAACTTTAAACATACATTTTTTTATTACCAGTAATTTTTACCATACACTACCATATGCATCCTTTAATTTAATTACTGATAATTTTTTTTTGTTGAAAAACTACTGCAATTTCATTTTGGTTCCCGGAAAAAGTTCGCAAAATAGAGGTTCGTTATATGGAGAGTTTTGACTGTATACAGGGTGGTCCCGAGAATTCATGGTACAAACTTAAAGGGTTGGTACAGGACATTGTAACAATCATTTATTGTATAGGAATGTATGGGCGCAAATGATGCGGTGAGGCACAAACACAAAAAAATAAGAGACGAAAGGAAAGACAAAGTATTCATTGAAAACGTAGTTGACAAGTGTAATGTTCACAATAACTGTTCTAAAATTCCGTCCAGTAACGATACATGCTTGACTGCGTAGGTGGGGCGATTGGCGTACACGTTCAAAGATGTCAGGTACATAGTGCACATGTATAGCAGCTTCGGATATTCAAGCCACGAGATCTTCATCTGAGTCAAATGGAGTCGCATAAACAAGATTCTTCAGATACCCGCATAAAATGTAATCGAGGCTTGATAAATCGGGAGATCGAGGTGGCCACGGGACTGGTATAACACGCCCAATCCATCACTTCTCAAACGTGATATTCGGGTAACTACACACATAGCTGAAGAATTCTGTGATCGGCATTCGTCCATCAGGAAACTGTGCACATTACATTCGTTGCGCTGAGATGTATCATGTTGAACGGCGGTTAGACATCTACTGCCCCCTACTTACAATGCAACCAACCGATAGCTCCATTTTCCCCCTTTTATTTCCCCTTTTTGCGCCTTACCGCGTCACTTGCGCCGATACATTCCTATACAATAAATGGTTGTTATAGTGCCCTGTATCTACCCTCAAAGCTTGTACACTGAATTTGGGACAATCCTGTATAAAAGTTTTTAAAAGAGTCGTGATTCAATTAGCTGTGCTTTAAATTTATTGACTATAAACAATTATTCTCCATATTAATGCAACACTATGAAGCTCTTCTTCGCTGCATCGACAACTTAGTTGGTTAAGTTATTAGATTCAATTAGTCTCTTAGATACAACATTATCTTATGACGTAAAGGGATTTAATAGTTAGCGTTGCACATGAAATTTAATGGAGTCTTGAAATCCTAAATAAGTATGTCGCGAGATTTAAGAAAACGAAGATATATCTTAGTAAGTTGCCTCAATTGATTATTGTGACTCAAAATTTAAAAAAAAATAATGAGGTACGTGCATTAAATAAAATTAATTACGAAGAATGACTTTCTGGCTGGTATTAGATAGTTGCAGAGAATATACATAAACAACTGCAGAAAAACTTTACTCAAAATTCAGAGCTTTCTATTGTAATTAATGTTTCTCCTTATTGAAAGAGCAATTGTTTTTCGTAATTGGTATGTACAAAGTGTGACATGAAAAAAGAAACTAGTCCAATAAATCATTGTACTTACAGAATCCGTGACAGTATCACCTTCAAAGTAGTTCCCTTCAGAATTTACACACTTTTGCATTTGAAGCTGCCATTGTTGATAACAATTCTGGAACGAGATTTTTGGATCTCCCCTTAGCACATTTGCCATTTCTACCTGAACCTTTACCTTACCTCCTTACTGTGGTAAAATGGGTTCTCTTTAAGCAAGATTAGACTGTAAAAAAAAAAAAGTCTCATGGGGCCAAATCAGGTGAATAAGGAGGATTCCTCATAATAATAATGTATTCGATGGTCAGAAACTGCTTGACAGATAGGGCCATTTGAGCAAATGCATTGTCTTGGTGTAACAGCAATTCATCACTCACGAAGTCTTTTAGGTACTTCAATGTAGTCGTGTTGATTGACAGTCTGACAACTGATGTGAGTGGGCCACTCACATCAGTTGAAACCCTATTATATCTATTACACCATTACCCTGAAAAGCTATTATACCATTCAATCACATGTGCACTAGACAAAATTTCAACTCCATAAGCCTCGGTTAATATTTGAAATGTTTTCGTGGCTGATTTCTTGACAAGAAACTTGATGTTGAATCGACATTTTTCAGGCAAAATGCAGCTGCACATGTTCACTCAATGACGCAGTACTCCCAACTGGCGTGATGGACTAAGTCGAAAATTGCTCCATGGGTATAGGAGGTGCGTGGGGGGACGCTACCAAAACAGTTGCTGTAAACTCCACTCTTTTTTCAAGCTATACAATTAGTCTCTTTTTTGTGTGTCACACCTTGTACGTTCATTAACTTCATTTAATAAAAAATAAATTATCTCAGAAGAAAAATATTCTTTACAACTTTCACTACTACATGACAATATTTCTTCATTAATATGAAATAATGAGAAAGATAAAGGTATAATTAGTGGTTTTTTTTAAAGTTTAGTATTTTTTGACGAATAAATCTTGAACTTGGTAGAAGCAGTTTATCAGACCAAATATCAGAAGATCTTTACCTTAGTTATTTATTTAACTTTTGTTCTAATTTTACACAAAATAGACAGCTTTATTAGAGAACTTCTTTTTTTTAAATAAGTTCTTTCATTCAGCTGTATAACCGATTTAAGAAATATCAGCGCTACTTCTTTTTCTGTAAGACTGAGGATTAACTGAAGATAAATTCATTTTGTTCTTTAACCAATTAAATTATCGAAATGATTTATGAGGAACAGTGATGCAGGACAGTAACAAGAGCCAGAGATGCTATCGGTAATAGGAATTGGAAAGCAAAAAGTTATAATGAAGTAATGAATATGTAAGAAAATCACCAGCGCCATTTTTAAAAAAAATATAGAGACATTATGCTAATGGAAGCATCATTAAGAATGAAAAATGGAACAAGAAGATCACTGCTTAGAACTCAAAGGCTTATAACTTTTATAGAAAAGTACATAGCTGATAGTAACAATCAAGAGAAGTCGAATAGTTCTGTGAGGCAACATAAATTTTTAAAGAAGTTCTTAAAATTGGAAATATAATACATTATACAGAGGAAAACAGCCTGTTTTGTTAAAGAAATATTATACATGAGCTATAAAATGCTCTACTGATAATAAATAGCATAAAATTGATTCTTATCGTATGCATGAGGATCCTACGTGACTCATTACATTACGTTCTAAACATCTGTTGAAACTTAAATGAATTTGCGCTGCAGTCGCTTTACTTTATCTACTTCATGATTTTACGTTCAGTGTAAAATGTGTGCTGTGCTTGTGATTTCTAATAAAAGTTACGTTCGTCAATGACTTACGTTCATCCATGATTCCCCGACCGAATTTTGATGGGCAAGAGCTTTTTATATTGTATGATCCAAAACTTTGGGGATAAGGGTTAAAAACCTTTCCCTGAATAGTTCTCAGCACCGAAGCACATCCACCTTCAAAGTAGTCACCTTGGGCGACGATACACTTCTTCCAGTGTTCATAAGGCTTCTGGAAGCACAGCTGGAAGCTAATTTTCGCAACCTCCAGTAAGGTCTCCTGTAAAGCTGCTTTCACCTCATATGATGACACAAAATAACGTCCTTGTAAATATATTTTCATTGAAGGAACAGGTAAAAGTCTCTCACGCTCGGTATTATATATGTGTGTGTCCGGTGAATAGTACGGGATGTGAAAGCACATTAGTGCGAGTTTTGAAAAAGGAACTGTTTTACCAATTGAGATCGTTGTGTGTTGGTGCGTTCCATGAAGTCGAAGGTCATCCAATGCGTTCATCGTCTTCGATAGATTATAGGCCCTCTTTAAACACGATTACCATTGATAAACATTGGATCTCGCCATGGTAGAGTCATCATACACCTTTCTTAGTATTTCCGTAGTCTCCATTGGTATTTTACCTATGCGTTGGCAGAATTTAATGCTGCAGCGCTGTTAAAAAAGCTTTTTTTTCTTACTTCGCTAAGCAAAGCTAACTAACTTCGTAAGATAACAGGGGCTCGTGCAGTTCGGCCACATGATATGGACTAAACCAACCTGGACAGGTAGGGAAGGGTTGGGAGAATCCATTTCAAGCGCCTTAACTTCAGGTACCTGCTCTTGTCGTCAGCAATGGCCGCAGTTCCCGAATTTTCGGATCGTACCTCGTATTTATCCGTTTAGAATTATTCGAATGCGAACATTTGAAATTAAAAAAATATTGGCAAATTGAATAACATCCATGTTACACGAGAGCTTTATTAGATATAATCTGCACTAGTTACAGATATTTTTACATGAAAATTTTCAAAAGGATTGAATCTTGAATTTTTAGCTTTAGGAAGTACCAATTGTTTCAAATACTGTTACGTATACTGTTACGTATTGTTCAAATACTGTTACGTAGGGTTTGCATAAATTCTTACTGGTTGAATACAGACATTTAATAAGTAGGTTTATGACATGTAGACCATAAAACGTAGAAATTGGGATTGGTTATAATGGCTGCCATGTCCAACTGAATGGGTTGTAATTTTATTTTTCTATAAATTATGTTCCCTTAGGTAGCTTAAGCATGTTACGTAAACAATTTTTAAATTGATACTGAAAAAATTCACTAAAAATTCTCATGAATCGCTTTAGCTTTGAAAAACAGAAAATAGCTGAAATATTCTTTTCTTTTTAAACATTTTTAAATGAAAAGGCTTCAGAAGTTAACTTTAAAAAAGGATGCTAAAGCGACATCGAAAATTAAAATAAAAATAATTCATTTTAATAATTATTTATAGTAAACTTCAATCCAATATTTAATTATATATTAATCATAATTAGATTCACTTTAGATCATTGCAGAATTGATACATTTATAAAACTCGACAAAAATATTTTGCTAAAGATTAAATGCCTTTGAAGCAGAAAGCAGATAATAATTAAGAAATTGTAAATGATTCATTTAATAAAAAGTTACACATAATAATAAATGTACATTTCCTAATTTATACTTGTAGTTAAATATTTTGAAATTCTCATTATAGCACATATTCATTAATTTAATATGTACTTTATTATTAATATTCATTCATTCATTCCACTATTATTCATTTATTTCTCATCATTTTAACCACTGACAATTTGTTTTAACATGAAATAATTAATATTAAAAAAATTTTAATGGACGTTTTTCATTTTTTACATATTTTGCTGAACATATTTGAGAGAATATAATAGTTGTTTAATATAAATAAGAACAAAGTGCTAAATTAACCTTTACTTAGAGGAGATTCAAAAGTTTTCTTCTCATTGTATGATAAAATAGATTTATCAAAAATATTGCATCAAATTAAAACATGAGTTTTATGTGATAAATTTTAATAGATCTCTCTTTAGAAATATCTCGCGCGTTTAAATTATCTTTAAATAAAATTATCTTTTATCCTTGAAATATAATATTTCATACTCAGCTAAATGAAAAAAAGATTCAAATGAAAAAAAAACATTTATTCTAAATATTAATAGCATAAACGTTTTTTATGATTTGATAATGAATTACTCTGATAAAGGTAAAAATTTTCACTATTCATTGGAAAGTATGTAATACATGCTGCCAGTCCAGAATAAATACTGAATAAATTAGGTTGAATTTAAGGAAATTTTTCTTTTAAGAAAATAAACTGTAGTACTTCTAGTCTCAGTTCTAATTCTTCATAATTTTTTTATACATGTAAAATCAATACTTCTTTTCGAATAACAAATTAATTTCTTGATGTCTTTGCATCCTAATGACAGAGATGGCTAGCCAATAAAAGACATCTCATGTTTCGCCAATTACCCTTTTGTAAAATAATTGGGTTTAACTTTATTATAAACTCATTTCTAATGTGATTTATCATAAAAGTGATTTTAAGAGGAGCCATAAATTAGGTATGCTACATTTGGGTCGATTTTTAGTCTCCCTTTTTCGACTCAAAACTATAAACCGTTTTTTTCGAAAAGTATTTAAGCGTAATGTTTAGCCAATTAAAGAATTGTGTTTATCAGAATAGGGAAACTATTTTAATACTTAAAATTTTGATTTAGTTTTTTGCAATTTTTGAGACTTTTGCAATTTTGTCAATCATAAAACCAATACACATTTTTATTTATTTGTGGTTGAAAACATCATAAGTCACTGCTGGAATTTAACAGTATAAAACTTTTGCAGCAAATCTATTTTATGTAAGGGATCTAGATTTTTGCTGCTGGTTTTACTTTTTCAGCAACAATTACTTAAGGATAAAAACATCTTATCTAAATAAAATCTGAGAAACAGGCCTCAATGAAAAAAAAAAAAAAACCCAGGGAAACTGGAAAGGTTTTGAATTAAAAGAGTCACTCTGCATGCTGCTTTGCCTGATTTGTAGATTCGAAAGTCATAGGGGGTCCTTTATTGAATGCAAGAGTTTTTAGAGTAATTTCTGTTAATTTGCATGCATTTAAAGTATTTTTATAAGGTGTTTTTCAGATAATACATTTATACGATTTCTATGCAACAAATACAAGATCTGTTTAAAAAGTATCCGACCTTGGTCAGGAAAAATATCTTAAATACTTTGCCGGGTTAGGATCCTAATGAAATATATTCACTGGTGTCCAAAAGTTAAGCATAAATCGTAAAATTCGAAAAACATGGAGTAAATATTCGTAAAATTATTCCAAATTTTTTAAGGATAGTAATTGGGTGAAGAAGAAACATTGGGTTTATGCAAAACTCTTAAGTCGACTACGTCCTGCGCTAAACACCGGCGCATGACTGAACGCGGAGAAACCGATTCATGCAGCATAGGCAGTTCAGACAAGTTTTGTGCAACTGCTGTGCGAAGGAACGTTGTTTACCATCAAACAAGGTGAATGATGGCACAAAGACGTCAATTTGACATGTTTACGAAAGGAAGAATCGTTGGAATGCTGGAATCCTCACGATCACAAACCGAAGTGTCTCGAATTCTGAATGTGGACCAGTCTGTGATCTCAAGACTGTGGAAGAGGTTTCAAAGAACGGGGGATGCTACCCGACAACCAGTATCAGGTCAAGAGTCACAACCCCTCGCCAAGACCAATATCTGGTAATAAGTGCGCAACGTCAGAGGGGCAGTACTGCCAGAGCACTGGGTTCGGCGTGCGCGGTCGCCAAAGGAATACGAATTTCGAGACAAACTGTTTACAGGAGACTCAATCATGCTGGCCTGTATGCCAGAAGACCAGCAGTTTGCATTCCCCTCACGTCTGCGCATAAACGCGCTCGTTTGAATCGGAGTTTGAAATATCAACATTGGCAGTGTGGGAGAATGGGCCAATGTGATGTTCAGTGATGAGTCCCGGTTTAGTCTGAGTAGTGATTCTGGGCGGGCAACGATATGGAGAGAACGTGGAACATGTTTTGAACCAAGAAACATAACGGAAAGACATCATTTTCCATCAAGGGGAGCAGTGGTATGGACAGGCATCATGATGGACGGCCGCACAGACCTCCATTTCTTTGACACGGGGTCTGTGACTGCTTAAAGATACAGAGACGAAGTTCTGGAGCCTTATGTTCGCTTGTTTCGAGGTGCTGTCGGTTCTGACTTCATATTCATGGATGATAATGCGCCATGTCACCAAGCGATGCCGATTGATGACTTCCTAGAAACGGAAAACACCCAGCGCATGTCTTGGCCTGCGAACTCCCCTGATTTAAATCCTATCGAGTATGTATGGGATATGCTCGGGAGACAAATTGCAGCCCTTTTGCACCCACCAAGCTCCGTTACAGAACTGAAGAGAGCTCTCCAAGAAGTTTGGAACCGTTTGAGCCCACAACTCAGTCATCATCTCTTAGCAAATATGGTAAATCGCTGTGCAGCGTGCCTAGCTGTCAGAGGTGACCACACGCTTTGTTAAAACTGCAACATCAGCATTTTATTTAATGTTTTCTTTCATTTTTCCTTGCTGTGCTCAGTTTCCTTTCAAACTGCTACTTTGGATAATATAATTAATTATTATCATTCTTTTGATTTGCTTCCTTATTTTATAACCATTTTACACTCGCATATCACGTTTCCCGCCATTCTGATTTACAGTTCCTTCTTTATTTACATAATTATCAATTATGCTTACCTTTTGGACACCAGTGTATATATATATAAAGTAGGTCTCTTACGCTTCACACTCTTAGCCCAGCATTCCTTCCGCTGCCGAAAATACTTGTAAAAGGCTTTTAGGAATGTTGTTCAACTCCACCGTCGCATTCTGAATTATCTCATCTCTACTTTGAAAACGGGATCCTTTCATTTGCATGTCTATTTTCGTGAACAGTCAGAAGTAGCAAGGAGCCAGATTTCGCGTTGATAATGTCCAATAGGTTCTGTGCAACTGCCAGATGGAATTATTTCTGTTTCACAAGCTAGGAAGCAAATAAGCTTGTGAACAAATTTTACTACAGCTCTGCTCATGATTACACAAATTTGCATGTGCGGAATCTGTTCTGATCATAACTTGTTCAGAAAGTCTCTCGTCTGGTCAAACATCGATCTTTCATTATCAGATTTTCCATCCTTTCGACAACAGCTGCATTGCGAGCGGTTTGTGGCTTCCCAGAACGCTGGCCATTCTCTACCGACGTGCGGCTACTTTTGAATAGGTTAAGCTACTCATTTATATGTGTGACTCCCATAGAAAATACTCCAAACACTTGCTGAATCTTCCGAAATATTGATTTTGATAAAATTTGATAGTTTCTCTGATTAAGTAGTTCAGTTATCTTTAGAGAAATAAAGCGAACGAACACATACAACAGCACCTCACTTGACTGCTTGCTGGGTATAATGGAACGTAGGCAAAAAATTCAAGCATGTGCATTAAAAGCTGTCGCCTCCCTCTGTGCACAGTGTCGCCGCTTTATGTGGGATAATTTAATGTCGGATAATTTTTGAACAGACTTTTGAGAAGTAGAACTATGTTTAGTAGAAATAAACTCTTGAGTTATTATTAAGTATATTGGTGTTTGAAGCCAAAAACATTTTGTCAAATTTTAATCTCATAACCAATAGTCAGAAATAGACTTAAAGGTACTCCAGGGTAGAGAGAGATTAACTATATTAACAGTAATGGGTACTTGATATTGTGTAATCAAGATAAGTTCGCGTTTGAGATGGTATTGAAGAAAGCCGTGTTAAGTCAGACAATATGCAGTAAAATATGTTTAACGCGAAAACGCTTAAGACAAAATATCGGTTAACACGAAATAATAGAAAGGTTTTAACAAACTACTATACATTTTTTTTCTCTTAACACAAAACGAAAATCGCTCGACATGAAAAGATTTTCTTTCTGAGAATGTAAAAAAGCGGAAAACATCAGCCGTGCAAGCGAGCTTTAAGAGGGGTGTGAAACGAAAGAGAGGGGTTTCCCATGTTTCGTAGAAAGGAGGCTAACTAGGCTTTGAAATAACCTCGGAATAGCCTGTGACACGAGCTAATTTTGTTTATCAAAGCATATTTCATCCTCCACTCCTACAAACACCACACAAAAACATCTCATCTCTCATCAGTTGACTTCGGAATTAGGATCGTAAAGTAAGATGAGCGATTCTTACAAGAAAAGAGCAACGCGCGCGCGTTGCAATGATAATGGATTATTATCTGGTTCACCCCAACCTTGTATTGAAAGTTATAAAGCTTATTTTTTTTATCTCCAAATACAACATTTGTCTTGCAGCCTTGTTATAAAGAGTTTACTTATACAAACCATGAAATTTTTCACAACCGAAAGCCTTTGTTTCAAAATTATTTACTCACAATTGAAGCAAATAAAAATTTATCGATCACTTTATTAAATGCTCTTAGATTTATAAATAAAATGTTCTCTAATAAACTTAATGTTGTTGAATATATGGGTTTTTTTAAGCAATTTCCTTTAACACGAAAAAATTCGTTAATCCTCTGAGTTTCATGTTAAACGATTTTCACTGTACATAATGAATGTTATCGAAACTTTAAAATTACACCGTAATGTATTTGAATATGGTAATTGTGTACAATTAGGAAAAAATATTATTCTTCCTTGTAAAATGATCCCGACCTAGGAAATTACAGAACTTCAATACCTGTACATATTATCATTGCCCCAGAGGTATAAAAAAAAGGGTAATCAGAGGTCAAAAAAAAAAAAAAAAAAAGACGAATGGACGAGATTTGTGTGAGTGTGAAATTTGCTTAATTCCTAATTCGAATAGGTCGGGGTAGCGTAAATCGAGGTATTACTGTAGTACAGCTTCACACACAGTTTAAATTTTTTATGAGAGTATTTCTTAAACATTCATCAAAATAATGCAGTCCCAATTGTTAAGAGTAGCCGGCCTTCCGGTATAGTGACGCTGACTGCGGTGCTGTAGAGCCTGGGTTTGAATCCCGTAGAAGGCATGGATGTTTGCATTGTATTCCTTCATGACTTAAATTTCTTCGTAATGTGTGTTTCATGCTTACTTCTGTAAGTCTCCGTGTGATACTTTGTAGTGCACGGGGATTTATAAATGTTCTCAATAACAAAAAATGTTAAGAGTATCTTGAAATTTTTTCGAAATTATTAAAAAATAAAGAATTTTAAAGATTTTGTTGTATTTTTTTGCACATACATGTTCCGTTTCGGATGAATTGTACTTCCAGCATATGAAACAAAGCGGTGTTTTAAGGTAAGATCGAAGAAAAACGTTTAGGTAAATTAAGGTATTTACTAATTTTTTTGTGAAGCGCTTATGTTCGTATTTAATATCTTGGGAATTATGTGTTATACATAAATAAAGACTTTTTTCTATATCTGATGAGATTGACAAGCAACCCTATTCATTTTACTCAATTTATCTGTATATTTACATTTTTGCTCACTAGTTTTTTTTAAAATAGGTAACATAAGAATAAAAGATTTTTTGTTTGTTGATTACTGAAGAGTAAAATTATATATCGCATGATTGTTTAAAGAAGATTCTTACATTTTTTTTTATTCGCTTAAACATGAAATGAAAATAACTAGTGTTAAGCTTCAACAAATAACTCGTGGTATTTTTTGTATATTACTTCAACAAGTGAAATTACTTTAACAAGTAAGGTAATTTCAACTGCTATTGCGTAAGTTTTTCTTTTTCTCTTTCTTTTTACAATTTATTAGGCTTGGGGAAATCTGTAGATTCTTAGAAATTAGATATAAAACGAGCATATTGAGTTAAAATGGTGATACAAATATAAAAAAAATAAGATCAAAAGTAAATGTAGTAAAATAACATTATGTGTTGCCATAGCAACCATCACGTGGTTTCTAAGGTAACACATAAAAAGCCTTAAAAAGAATATTATCTATAAATATGTGTGCATACATATCTATCTTATTTATTATTTCAGACTATGAATATAAAGAACAAAATGCTTCTGTGTCTAAGGCAATGATAATGCCTGTTTTCTAAAATAACGAACTTATATATATTTTCTAAAAAATCTTATTGAATGGAAACATTGAAGCTTTTATTGTACTGAATTAAAGCTCAAATAGAATTAATTACTTATCGATTGATGTTACACATCAATCGATAAGTAATTAATTCTATTAATTTAGAGGAAATATGTAATCGAAGAAATAGGACCAAATAATTAGAATTAATTTTTAGACAATTATATGATATTTTTTGTTTGGAGATATTTTAGATTGTTTTTCGCAATTTACTAACAAGTTGGAGGTAAACGAAACTATATTTGAAACGAATATTATAATTATTTAATATTTATTTCACTTTTAAGACTTTTTCTTCATTCCGTACATAATCCTTACAAAACGTTAAATCTGTGTCGGAACTAAACATGTCCAATGTTAAACATTTTCATCAAGGCTAGAAAACCTTTTCGTTACTTGATAAAAGTGATATTCTGTTTAATTACTTATTTTTTTCAATTATACATTTACTTTTACAATTTGTTTGTTGAAAACGGCATCATTTTGCTAAAAAGAACAATCCATATCACACACATACATACATATATATAGGGTTTAATCCCACTCATTCGATCCTAAGTCCAAAATTGCTGTTTGACTAGCCGTGTTCCATTTTCAAATTTGTTTAGCTGTATTACATTTCTTTCTGTTGAATATCTAACTTGTTGTTTTGTGTTTTGTTATCGATGTTTATTCTTTACTGTTTTTAGATATATTTTATAATTTTCATTCAAATATTACAAATATTATGTTAAATAAAATTATACTTGTTCTCTTAAATTGTTTTTTTTTTAAATAAATTAAATTAAATTAATTTTTTAAACTCATGTATAATCTTAGTGTCCCTAAGATGATGGTAGTATGTTTACAATTCTTAATTTATTATTTCTATTCTTTTCATGCTTTTGCTAAGTGCTACTATTCAGCTATTCCTATGCTTTGAATTTTGATTTGGGCCCAGAATATGGCAATAACTTGTTTATTGTACTCAGATTTAACGCGGGCTCTGTAATTTTTTAGGTAAGTTACCTTTTTCTCATAATGGATTTAGATTTTCTAGCCATTATTTTCAATAGGTTTTTGTTCAGTATTATTAACAGAAAGGGGGAAGGTTGTCTGGCCACAAAACATATTCAACCCCACTCTTATATAAATTATTTTATATATAAGCTGTCCTATGTCAGCAATGTTTATAGTATCCATACTTTTACATTTTCTTATATTTAACTCTATTATTTTAATTTTTCATATATCGTTTTAAAATCTATTGTCTGGCTATCTTGCAATTTTAATTCTTTTCAGTTTTGATCATGTTTATTCATCTCTCTCTTTTAAAGAAATTTTGACTCTCTCTCTCTCTCTCTCTCTATATATATATATATATGAAATACGATGATGCTGTAATGATGGATTTTTTTAATGGAGCTTGCAGTGGCATTCTTGTGGTTAATTAAACTTTTTATTTCACATCTTGAAACATAAAGCAAAGGACGATACACCAAATACTAGCTGCACCACACTACATGATGACAAGAGAGAAGAAGCGCGCGTAACCGTGTGTTCAGAGTTTTTAGACTGGCGGTGAAGGTCGTACGACTCTTTTATAACAGGAGTCGTGATTGGCTGCAAATGCGCGGGAGCAATTAGATTAAGATTAAGATATGCGCGCGTGCAATTAGATTAAGATTATAACAGTCTTAGGCGAAAGAACTAGGAAATAATTTCACGGGGTACAGTTAAGGAGAGTTAGAAGAAGTCATTACATATATATATATATATATAACTGCTAGCAAATTATTGCATTATGTAAAATTATAGAAAACCTTGAATGGTTATTTGATTTTTAATACATACGGAAAAGTTTTAGGCGATTCTTAGTAATAATTTATTTTTAAAAAGGTACGATTGATAAATCTATAACGTATTTTATTTATGTCCATTTTCTAAGCATGAAATCTTTATTTTACTTATAATAACCTTTTACTACTACATAACTAATTTTTTCATAAAATTTCTAACATTATTTCTTTTAAACCTAAAATAATTAATTTTATACTAAGCAGTATTCATGTTTAGTGTATCACGTGTTAACTGCATTTTTACTCTGCCCCCTAAACCGACAAGAAAGTGTGACTGAAGGAATAAAACCGGGTCGCGCTTTTGTTGATTGAAAGGGGCTAGCAAAGGGATTTTTCCTAACTCTTAGGGAAAAGAAGAAAAAGGGTAGAAAGGAGAGAGATGGGACTTAGAAGTATAGGAAGCCTGAAAAGGGACTTCAACACTTCGGGATGATTCTGTTAAAGCTGCACTGCTCAAAACGCAAGATCTATAAGGGTTACTATTCATGAAGGATTGATAACTTCATCTACTTGCTCTTTTTAGGTCCAAAGAAAGAGGGATCTGTGGAATGAAACCCTTTGCTTGCTGCTGGATGTCCTGCACAGAATAGTTTAAGCCATTCAGATTGTCAGGAAGCTGTGAAAAGGCTTATAAAATAGTATTTCTTCCGAAGGTGCAGAATTTGGCTGGCTGCAAGAGATATGCTCAGGTATTAATTCTGCTATTGAAAAGCAAAATAAATTCGATTCAGGGCTGGGATTTATTTATATCCGTAGCTTGAAATCTACTTACTATTCTTTCACTCTTAGTTCTACTGTGAACTTATTTAAAAAGTTCAGTTCTTATTTTAAAAATAAAAATGAAGTAAAATGTGACGCATTTTTTAAAAATGAAAGTTGCCTAAAAGGCTTTATTTTGGCATTAACGATATAATATCATTTCTCATAATAGTAATTAGAAATATCCCGAAGAGTTTCAGAGTAAAATGCACGAGAACCCTTAGTGCACTAAAAAATACAGAGGATGCAAATTTATTAATGATGCCAAACGAAACTATAACTTATAATTCTTATTAAATCCTTATTTTAGTAATACACATAGCTATATTCAAAGGAGTCAAATGAATTAC